>CABFPE010000965.1:0-56318 GCA_900660155.1 Hofstenia miamia | reverse complement strand
TATATATATATATATATATACATATACATACATATACACTTTAGGCCATAATAAATCGTTAAAAAAAATTCATTGATTGTTTCCATAATCGTATTTTGACACATCATTTGCTTGGAAATTTTCGAAACTCACTTTGAAATATTTTGTTTTAAGTTATTTGTCGTTTCTATGGGCTCAAAACTTTATGGATACTTGAAAATTGGGTATGGAGAGAATTTATATCATTTCAAAGATTCCAGTTCTTCAAAGAAAATTTTTTTAATAATTTCAACAAGGTCAGGCACAGGAATACGTATTAATATAAACTTTCAGCATTGCATTAAATCATATTCCAAATAGACATGCCCATTCTTCGCGATTCTTAAATTTACTAATAGATTAGGAGAAAATTATTTGTAAATGTGATGTTGTAATTTTGCTCTCAATTGTAGCAAAATATATATTTGCAATAGTAGAACTTAATAATTTTCCATCTTTTTTTACAATAAAATGTGTTATTGAATGTTATTCAAGTATTCTTCTTTGCTAAAGTTTATATTTCTCTCGTTGTGTTATAGTCCAGTTTATAAATTTTGTGTTTTTATTTTTAAAGAGTTCAATTACAGCATCAATTGTTTTTCCAAGTGGGCATTTGTGTACAGACTTTTAATATCATTTAACATTATACAATCTTTTGGGTTTCGTTTTATAATGTTATTACCTAATTTTTTAGCATTGATGTTGATATTTGCTTCAGGTAATAAACTTAGCATTTTGCTTAGGGTGCAGATATCAAGATCAAGTATTTAAAAATTATTGAGAGATTTTTTATAAAATCCTTGCAACAAAGTTTGAACACCAAAAAGACTATATTTATAAATTAAACTTACAGCTATTTGAAATTCAGAAAATTATAGTAATTATCCTAAAATCTAGTAAATTAAGATGGAATAATTTTTAAACAAACCGACGATGACTTTGTAAATCGAAATATATCTGCGTGTTCTTATGTTTAGCTAAGCACCTTAAAAACGATAGAATGTTCAAGAGCAATGAACAAAATATACTTTCGAGTTCCTATCATCATATTGCATATTAACAAATATTTGTTCGATGTTGTGATAAGTATTGCTTAGCAACTGGGCTTTATGAGTTTAATAAAAAATGTTTATTAAGCTATTGATCTTTTTACAATTTATTAAGTGTACTTTGTATACTGATAACGCAGTTGAAATAAAATTTGGTTACGCAATAGAATTTGCACTTAATGTGGAATAATAAGTAGGAATTGTAACAAACCAAAGCAATGCATCATAATAAATAGAATATATTGGCCACCGTTTTGGAGAAAGAGACATCCTCATTATTACTTTACAAATTTTTGACTAATTTTTTATTATATAGCTGAATGTATGAAAAATCTGTTATGAGCTAGTTATTGTTCTTACTTCCAAGAGTGGTAACTTGTTAAAAAATTATACCCTTTGACAGGGCATATTTTATAAAATATATTTCTCTGTTGACTAGTTTCCACTTGTTTTTGGAACTTAGATATTGAAATGAAGCAACACATTGCGCTGGTCTTTAGCGATATTCAATGTTTCGGCCTCATTATAAAAAAACTCGCAAAAAAAATTTAAAAGACAAGATTCTAACATCTCTCATAATTTAGGATGTAAAAAAACGCAAATTCTCCAAATTCTCAATTTATTCTACATTTATTAGAAATATTCATAAACGTTTGAGACAATACCTCATATTTTCAATGCAATAATATTTAGACCAATCAGAGAATAAGAATGAATAAGATTTAACACGTCTTTTCTTGTTGATTCTATAAACATTTGGTGCTGACTTGTTTTTTGCGAACTGCATATCCTGTAAGTGGGCATTTCTTATATACAATACTACGATTTTCTCCAAGAGTTATTGGACATTTATAATATCAAAATAAATTTATTACCTCTCTCCACAATCAACAATCGAAATTTGGAAATCACAAGCTATTAATCTGTAAACAGCAAGCTAGATTTTTTAAACATTTCAATTTCAATATCAGAAGCAATATTTTCCTTTCAATATGTAAAAGCATATGTATTTTGTTTTTCTCATGAAGTAGTACAGATAAAAATATTTGCATTTGAATTCAACAAGAGATTATTAGTTTTCACATGAAGTTTGACATCTTGTGGTTGACATACCATTGTAAGTGTTCTTTTACAATTTAATAAATATATTTTTATATATATATATATATATATATATATATATATATATATATATATATATATAATTAAAAACTACTTCCTTAGAGTGTTTGTTGTGTAGTTTATGACAATTTTTAAAATCTAAAATTTTGTATTCTCTCCTGTGATCGCATTAACAGTCAGTTATAAATTGCTCTCATATTGCGTTTAGGTTTGTATTGAGAAAAAGCCTCTGCAGTTCTGCTCTACGAGGTTAAGCAGCATGATAGAAACATTGGAATTGCAAGATGTTCACAACATTTCTCCCTTAGTAAATGTCTGCCATTTCGCTACAATGGTTTCCAGCTATTCCGACGGATTTCTCGTAATCATAGAACCATTCGATGATCGCACTCCAACTATTAGGTGAATATCATTCTACACTCTGAACAACTTCACCATTGTATGGTTGTTTTTAGTTATTTACATGGTAAAACCGTGTATTCCCACATGTAGTATATTACGGCCTACTAAATTCTAGTAAGCCGTATGTACATATAAGTTTTTGTTCCTTTAAGTAAACATAAAATTTCTTACCATTTTCACATCAAAGATTTCCCAAGTTTTCTGTGATTCAAGTGCTGAACATGAAAGTGATTCTATGTTTTTTCAAGATTGAATCACTTGGTTGACTTATAATGAACTGTATTTGATTGCTAAATTGTGCTTATAAAGATGCCGATTCCCATGCAAATCTAATTTACATTGGACACTTAAATTCTCTTAATACACGTTATTAGTTTTTAATATTTAGTGCTCCAATTCTGACTCTCACTTGTTTGGATGCATCCGTTGCTCTCAAACCTGTTTTAAATGCATATCCCAGTGTAGTTATTACTTCAGGTACACTTTCACCATTGGACATGTATCCTAAGATGCTAGATTTCACTCCTGTTACTATGGCTTCGTTTACAATGACTCTTGCTCGTTCATCTATTTGCCCTCTTATTGTTTCCAGGGGTTCTGATCAGGTAAACTATAAATAAGTTGTTTCACTAATTCCAATTTTAATCACTCAGTCGCTTCACTATTTAAATGTCTTTAAACAATTGTGTTACATAAAATCCACGAGTTTGCTATGAGTTACCTCAAATTTGTATTTACACGGTACTGAGTGAATGGAAGTAAATTGTCGTGGTGTTGCAACGAACTCTAACAACATATTTTATCAGGTCATAGTGTGAGAGTGTTTACCCTTCAATTTAGTTTACGTAAAAATTTAATAAAAATTTGTAATAGTAAGAAAATCTATCTCGCAGATTATTCATTATCATGTCGAAACATTTATTTTCAATTGAAATCACTGAATTTTGGTTTTTATAACATTTTATATTGAATACGAATTTTGTATATTTTGGAACTGGTAACGATTAATTTATTTTTTAATAATTAGCTTTTTGTAAATTAATAGTTAACTCTAATTTAATAACTTTCACTCTAACATTTATTGACAAAATCAGTTATAGAAATTGAATTTATCATAGTTCGTTTTTTAATACCTAGTGTCGATTAATTGACAATAAATGTGTAATACTTTCTTTGGGAATATATCGAAACTTAAATTTATGAATAACAAAATTGTGTATGTAGTTTTATGCATTAGTAGAATATACACACTTTTAATGTATTCTTAGAATTTGTTTAATGAATGTATCTATTGAATAGTGACTAGCTGAATTCTGACATTGTGCAGAGTGAGTAAATGTAGTTCGCAAATTCTGAAATAAATTAATTGCCTACCGTGTTCATGTAAAAAGTAGACAATTTTTTAAAGCTACGATACCAACTTGAAATTTTATATGCCTTAGCAAATTTGTGTAAACCCAACATATAATTAACTGGTTTACATTACTTTATGAAATAGGTTGCTGTTACTACGCGTTTTGAGCAACGTGAAGATCCGGCAGTGCTACGAAACTATGGGGCTCTTCTCTGTGAATTGGCTGCCTCAGTGCCTGATGGAATTGTTGGTTTCTTTCCTAGCTATACCTATATGGAAACAGCCGTTGCAGCTTGGTATTCGCAAGTNTATATATATGTATATATATATGTATATATATTTATATATATATATATGTATATATATATGTATATATATTTATATATATATATATGTATATATATATGTATATATATTTATATATATATATATGTATATATATATGTATATATATTTATATATATATATATGTATATATATATGTATATATATTTATATATATATATATGTATATATATATGTATATATATTTATATATATATATATGTATATATATATGTATATATATTTATATATATATATATGTATATATATATGTATATATATTTATATATATATATATATGTATATATATATATGTATATATATTTATATATATATATATGTATATATATATTTATTTTCCACTAAGTATAAATAGCACAATATATACGGGCGCTATGGTATAGGTTAACTGATATGCTGTATATAAGCGCTAAGTTCATTGAGGGCGCTACGTATTACTTTGAAACAAGACTATCCTACACTGGTTTTTTTTAAATTATTAGAAATGACTTAGGCATGTAAATTTCTGGTGCTAATAAAAATACTGGCCAAAATCTGACATGTTCCGAGTGAAACGGGCATTTCTTCATGGCCGGAACCGGACCTCATTTTTACCGGACGAACTGCTATCTGAGAATTTTATCCGATATTATTATTAATAATATAAAAATTAGCTTTAAAATCCATGCATAACTGTTGAAATGGCCAATAAATCTAATATTTTTCATTTTGGTTTATATATTGCCCCCAATTCTATGTATTATGTACACAAGGCTTTCAAGGACGGTAACTGCCATTTCTTTTCATTCCAAACTATGAAGGGATTTAGAATTTCAACAGCTGTAAATTTCAACGTCCTGTAAATTTTGATGATACCCAGTCTCACCCCAGCTCGTGCCAATTTAGTAATTTTACGGCGCGCTTGCCCACTCCCGTCTGACAGCATTGTATCAATTGCAATCATCTTCTAACTATATTTCTGAAAAATCTTTCGCCGTTTTTATCTTTTGAATCGAATTTCATAATTTCACAATTTCTTTAGATATTTATTAATTTTGTTTCACTGAGCAGCTTTGCGCTTTGCCTTTTTTAAAATAATTATTATATTCGTTTTTTAGCCAAAATAGTGCTTCATTCACACAAGTAGTGCTGCGCGGAGTAGTTTTTGAATGAAATTACTAATGTGGTTATTTTTATAATGTAGGATTATAAATTTTCATTTCCTTTTAAAGTATCTAAATGATTTTGGAATTCGTTTCAACAACCCCTAAGCAACTTTTCAAATTTTGTGACGAATTCCGGAAGCTTTAATTTTGCTTAGTATTTTCAAATGTACTTTTATGTTTATTTTTAATTTCAAAAGCATTGCCGCTACTAAAGTTTGAGTAGCGTGCACTTCGCTTGTAGTGAAATTGCGTAACTGTTTCCAATTAAAGACTTCCTTTTACGTAAGACTGTTGAAGCGGTTTTCATTGTTTTAAAATTTTTTTTCGACATGTGAATTTGAAATCTAATTTATTTTAGGGTTTATTAGACGCTATCCAACGGCATAAATTGGTATTTATTGAAACAACGGACGGTACTGAAACAGCTACCGCGTTAGCCAATTACCATCTGGCATGCGAGACAGGCAGGGGTGCTGTTCTATTATCCGTTGCACGGGGAAAGGTATCTGAGGGTATTGATTTTACTGATCACTTGGGTCGATGTGTAGTCATGTTCGGCATTCCATACGTCTACACACAAAGTAGAATATTAAAGGTATGTGTGCTACAGTCAATTTTCAATTCCAAATATTTTAAATTTCTTTTTAAAATCTTTGTTATTGACAAAAAATAATGATCTTTTTTCTGAAATTCAATTTGATTCAGAAGAAAATTGGAAAAGTTTAGAATTACAGCTTCTTACTTCCATGCAATTTATTGCAACGATGCCATATAGCCTTCAATCGGGTTTTATGAAATTTCGGCCTAAGAACATTGAGGGTTTGTAAATGAGCCACATTCACAAAGGTAAACTCAAGTTATTGTCCAAATCCAAATTTCCATTTGTTCAATTCAATGCTCAAATCTCATAATTTCGAACAAACTCCTCAGTAAAAATCGATCTTTTCATTTCTTCTATGCAAAGTTGGTAGGACTGAATTTCGTGCTAATAAATTTGTGAGTAGTGAAGCTCAATATTGAGATGCTCGCATCCATGGAAATTGTTGAAGGTTATTTCATTTTATTTGTGCTCCGACTCTCTTTTACGCTTTTTTGCAAACCCTCGAATGATGTTCATAGTCAATTAGTTTCTAATTGGACATGTTCAAATAGTGATTGGGCTTTGACGTTTAAGTCAATTCAATGTTCTTTATACTCATGAATTTATAAGTTTACAATTATATTTGTTAGTTTCAGAACGTTAAGTTTGCTCATTCCTAACTAAAATCCAAATGTCCATTTTGTTTTTGTCTTGTGCAAGCAGAAGACTGGGATCTAAGTGTGGATGTTGACTAATCCGTTTTCTCGACAATACATCGTATAATGAACGATGCAGGTCTTGAGAAATAGACTTTTTACACATTTTTATCACGTTGGTAGATGATAGTGGGTATGGGTGTAAAAAGTTCGGTTATACCAAGGCGCCCTACACGTTTCTGGACAGAATCTAACAAGTTGAAAAGATATTATCCTAATAAGAGCAGTATACCAGATACCTGAGTTCAAGAGTGTTCTGTTCAACTATTTGTTTTTTCACAAATTGAATATGTGATTTGAAATCACATTTGGTCACAATCGTGAAGGTTTTGTGCGGAATGGATACAAGAGGATCGCGGAACTGATCTCTTAATTTGACCAATGGTTCTTGTGACTTGGATTCACAAAACAGGAATTCAATGAAAAAGCGTATTATTGTGTGTGATTTCGAATTTGATATAACCCTACGTTTTTGCTTTAATAATGTTTTTGAATCATGGATAAATAAGGAAGATCATTTGGAATTTTGTTTTCCTTAGGCTTAATATTTCATCGAGACATGTCACAAAATGAAGTGATTATATCATGTGAGCATTTTGTAATGAATATATTTTAAAATCCATTATTTGGTACATCTTACTTTTTAGACTTTTAAAAAATTTTATTTTAGGCGCGTTTGCAATTTCTTCGAGAGAACTACGGAATTCGTGAAAGTGATTTTCTTACTTTTGATGCAATGAGACATGCGGCACAGTGCCTCGGTCGAGCGTTACGTGGAAAAACGGATTACGGCATAATGATACTGGCTGATAAGCGCTATTGCAGATCTGACAAGCGGGATAAACTACCCAAGTGGATTCAGGTGTTTTTTTCATGAATTTATGATACCAATTTAAAAATCATTGAATTTCTTATTCAAATAATTGTTTTTGAAAGTTTCAATTACTAAATTGAAATGAAACTTGGAAAACGGTGGTTTAGCTGAAAGTACTTTGAAATACTTGTCACACTTCATCCATCAAACACTAACACAGATTTGTCATTTTACTTTAATACCATACGATAGTAATGAAGCTTGTAAACAACTAGAGAGATTTTACTGAAGGTATATAAGCCAATATAGCCCATTTCCATGCTGTTTGGATGATATGGGCTAATCATCAATCTTTTCTCTGTGATGATCATCCCCACAGATGCAACTTAAAAATGCACTGATAAAAAGTTTGAATATGTAGATTGCTTTATAGAATTTTCTATATAAGTGTTAATATTCTTTTTAAAAATTTTCATTTTTATGCCCATAAATTGTTATTATCGTTGTAATTCAATTGATTTTTAACTCTATGCAGAGTGACAGTTATCAACAAAATACAACCTATAAGCTGGATTGAACATTTATAATACTCTTGTTTACACGAGATGCGGAGCAGCTAAATTCGGTGTAGTAGCCAATACGGCCAATTTGTGATCAAAATTGTTTTTTAAAGATTTTGTTTATCCGGGTTTTCATGTGCTCAGCTTTAGTAAAATATATTTTGGTGAATTCTAATTGGTTACAAGCAAGGTAGAAAGCCAATCACAATTGAAAAAGGCTAACAAAATGATTGGCAAGTTGTTTATCACTAATATGGCTTGATGCAGAGGAGTGAATTCTGCTCCAGAGGAGCAATTAAATTGAGATAATGCGGCTACTAAAGCGCAGCATGTTTAGGCGCCCTTAATGTGGCTAGCCGCACAATTCGCTTTTTACCAGATCTTCTGCCTCGTAAACTGCCTTAATAATAAAGTGCCTTTTACTAAATTGTGAGTTTCAGTCGCTTATTTATTAAATATATTTTTTTCCAAACACGGTATGACACTGCATTGTTAAATCTTTGGCACTGCCCATTTGCAGCTCTTCCGCAAGAATCATATTAAGGTCCGATTTTATTTTTGATTTTCATCAATGAAGTTCTTGACTGTTGATCTAATACTTTTTGTTATTTTTATGCTGATCATCTCAAAACTACTAGTGCGTCAAATGATTTGCATTTTCCACTTCAAATAAAATTAATTTTAATCTAGAAAAGTTTGATTTTATTATCTTTGGTAATGAGAAATGCATAAAAATTTTCGATTTTAAGCGCATCCTTTAAATTTATATTAGTGAAAAACCGGCTTGATTATTGGAAATATTGTGTGAATATGTACATTTAAGCAATGAAATCGTTACAATTAGGGTAATCAGGTTATTTTAAAAATAATGTAAAAATGTATCTTCGACTTATGCATATAATAGAGAGTATTTCTGTGTTTTCTTTAACAATGTTTTTAGGCTCATTTACTGAAAAGCGCTGTTAATCTTTCCACAGACGAAGCCTTGATGATTTCTCGTAAATTTCTTCACAATATGGCGCAGAAATGTCCCCATGAAGATCAATTAGGCCTTTCGCTTTTGACAAGAGAACATCTTGACAATGAAACTATTATGAAGCGCGTAGAACAAAGCGTTAGCGTACATTAAATTAAATTTTTCAATTAAGTGTTGTAGTATTAAATTTTGTTAAGAACAATTATTGTTTTCATTTTTGGTTTTTACTATTTTATTACTTTTGCAATATTACACTGAACCCCCCTCCCTTCCCCAATTAAAATTGACAAATATTAACATTTTAAAATTAAGGAATAATTGTTTAAACATGTAAATATTATTTTTTAATTTACAATTTGTGGAATTTTTTTATAGATACCTATGTTCAAAAATTGCTCTAACAAAACATGAATGCAAATTTGTTGGTCTCAAATTGGAAAATGAATTTTTTAGGTTAGTAATCGCACGGGGATATCTCGCTCCCAGGGGTTGGTCGAGAAGAGAGCAGTCCTCTGGAGTAATGGCGGGGGCGTCTAAGCTTGAAACGGGACGGGTTAGCTCACGGGCGTATGCATTACTAAAGTGACGAAAGGCTATGTTCCATTTGTCTTCAAACTTACTTGTTACTTTACCATTGTGGTGAACGAGGGCAGCAATGTGGATATTCGAAAGAGAACTCTTAATAAAGGCCTTATTGTTATGGCCATTGACTTCATAATTAATGTTGTTAATGTATTTAAGCGGAGTTTCAGCTATGTGCTGGTACTCAGCATTGATTTGCTATAAAATTGATGGCTCTATTGTACGGTAAAAGTCGATGTTTATAGTAATGACTAGTTATTCAAACACCCTCTCCATGTGGAAGAAATGTGATTCAAGAATCGTTTATGCCTTCAATTAATGCTAACATCTCTTATTGGATACAACACCTTTAAAACGTATTTGCTATAACATAATAGTCTCTATAATAACACTGCCATAATGTCGAAGAGTGAGACTCAAAAACCAGTTGTTTTCAATTAATGCTAATGTACGTTAGATACTTCGATGCCTTTAAGCCACATTTAGTATAACATTTGCTCATTTCTATAATTCCATCTTATGTACATAGTGTGAATATTAACCTAGCATGACATCTAGTAACGCGGTGATAATTCGCTAACAAAAACCTGTTCGAATGTCAACCATTCATTGCAAAAAGAAAAAACTCATTGTTAATTTTAGGTGTGGACATATATATATATATATATATATATATATATATATATATATATATTTAATGAACAAATGTTCAAAAACCGCTATCATCACAATCGATTGTTGTAAAAAATGAATTCTGCACGAATATTAAGTGTATAAATTAAATGGAGAATGTTTAATTGTATAAAGCTAGCATCATTGTTAGTTCAGTTGACGCTAAAACAAAAACAATTTATCTGGTTGATCTATTATCAATGCCTTAAAACAATTGAATTTAAGAAGCAACAAAAATATCCTTGTGAACAATGCGGGTGGAAGTTTAATTTTTTACATCATTTATTTATGTAGATGACATGCATTCTATAACTAATTGCAATTTAATCCAATATGCCAATGACACCTGTGTTTTCAGCGGTAATTCATCAATGCACCTAGCAGCGGAATCTATAGAATTGAATTGTAACAAATTGTCAAAATCCATTTGTGTGCAAAAGTTGAATATTAATGAAGCTAAAACAGGATTTTGTATTTTGCACCCGAATTAATGCAATAATGATATGTCTGCAGTGACTTTAAATGTAAATAATCTTAATGTTCCTATTGTGGACACTTTGAAGTACCTAGGAGTAACTATTGACTCAAAGCTAAAATGCAACTCTCACATCAATTTAATAGTTAGAAAATTAGCTATGGGTATAAGTTGACGGTGTTTCATATTAGAAAACCATTTCTGTCTTATTACGTTAAAGAATATGTCAAATTCGTAGTTATTCTGGTTGACGAGGGTAAATTGAAGTGAAAGCTTGGTCAATCTAGCCAAGTTTTACGCTCAGCTATGAAATGGATGCTTTGATTTCGTGGTTTTTATTATTCATGTACGTTTCTTGTTGAATTTTACCGAATATGCATTTAAATTTGGGTTTTTATCCAACTTAGCTGAATTGTTAGCCCTGGCGAGCTGATTTCAATCTCAAAATACATTTAAAGCTGCGGGCTTTGGCTTAGATCTCGAAATACATCTAACACATAGAAACATTGGTACACCTTTTATCCCCGAATTTAATGTTTTTGCTTTCCTCATTTGTACTAATTTGCAATATTTCTAACTCTTGTATATTAATCAAGCAATATTTTTATTTTTTAGCAATATTCAACCTAACACTTGACAGTGGCTGATATTGTAGAGCTCCTACACTTACAAAATATTAGTATGCAATTTTCTCAAAATTCTTAGCTATCTATCTTTAAAATACTATGCGCCTATATTTTTATGTGTGAATAATACACTATTTACACGCAATTGTACGCTTAGAAGGTGATTTTGACATGGAGTTGACTAATTAACCGATCGGAAATCAAATTCAGCAATGGGGAATTGAGTGACAAGTACAAGAATGGTGAATCACTTGGAAAAACGTATTCTCATTTCTATATCAACTATGCAATACAGGTGAAATGACGTCAACTACAAGTTGGTGAATAACGAATGTGTCATTTTTATACCAACTACAATGAGAGTGGATAAGGAATACGTACATTAAAGCTACAAAAGCAGAAAAGCTATGTAATTTATACACCCATGCAAGAACCATAAACCAAAATAAGCTGAAAATGATGTGCAAGGTCAAAAACGCATTGGAAAGTGGAAAACCCATGTAATAGATACAGCCACACAAGAGTCATAAACCTAGTAAACTAAAAAATGTGCAAAGTCCGCAAAAGATGTAACAGTCAGCAAATGCGTACATATCCGAAAATCCGTATTAACCAAAAAGAAATGCAGAGAAAATACCGTTGTGTACAGCTAATATCATAATAGTGTATTAATGAAAGCATGTATATGTATACATCTTACTAATAGTGTCGCATTTATAATTTATTTAGGAAATTTGTCTTTATCATGTAAGTCTTTATTTCATACGTCTGTAATGTTTAACTATGGCGAATATTTTCCCGTTTTGTATTAGCAAAAAACGAATTAAGCAATTGAATGTTTTATGGATAGGAAACATTGTCAAAAACGAATTAATTACAACGATTACAGATATTAGTCATTAGAAACATGTGGAATTTTTTAAAATGAAAAATAGCAATGTATTTGAAAAAACGAAAGTCGTAATTGCCTTTATGATGTAAGTCTTTATTTAATATACCTGTAATGTCTAACTATGGCGAATATTTTCCCGTTTTGTATTAGCAAAAAACGAATTAAGCAATTGAATGTTTTATGGAT
The DNA here is from genome assembly GCA_900660155.1 of Hofstenia miamia. NCBI lineage: Eukaryota > Metazoa > Xenacoelomorpha > Acoela > Hofsteniidae > Hofstenia > Hofstenia miamia. The sequence goes on along the minus strand of CABFPE010000965.1, from coordinate 43,804 downwards.
AGGAAACATTGTCAAAAACGAATTAATTACAACGATTACAGATATTAGTCATTAGAAACATGTGGAATTTTTTAAAATGAAAAATAGCAATGTATTTGAAAAAACGAAAGTCGTAATTGCCTTTATGATGTAAGTCTTTATTTAATATACCTGTAATGTCTAACTATGGCGAATATTTTCCCGTTTTGTATTAGCAAAAAACGAATTAAGCAATTGAATGTTTTATGGATAGGAAACATTGTCAAAAACGAATTAATTACAACGATTACAGATATTAGTCATTAGAAACATGTGGAATTTTTTAAAATGAAAAATAGCAATGTATTTGAAAAAACGAAAGTCGTAATTGCCTTTATGATGTAAGTCTTTATTTAATATACCTGTAATGTTTAAGTATGGCAAATATTTTTTCCGTTTTGAATATTGGATATTAGCAAAAACGAATTAATTGTGTGGAATTTTTACAATGAAATAGCAGCGCATTTGATTAAAACTGAAATGTAACCCTTTGCCTGTAATGTATAGACCCCCGAAAAACGAATTAATTACAACTATTGCGAATGTTAATGATTAGAACGTGTGGAATTTTGTTAAGTGAAATAACAGTGTATTTGAAAAAGTTGAAATATAACCCTTTGCATGTAATATATAGAAAATAGCGAATTAAATTGCATTGATTGTTTATCAGTACAAATGCATGGAATTTTTATGGATAAGAAAATTAACCATTAGTCAACAATGTATTATTGCAAAATGTGGTATAAACCCCAATTAGTCGACTAACAATGTCACATATATTAGCAAAAAACATTGTTAAAATTTATGTGCTCAATTAAATTTTGTCAAAACATTTATCAATTATATCATTTTACTCAAATACTAAAAATCAAAAATATAAATTTCGTTAAAAAATTAATTCGCTCGATTTCATTTTGTCAAAAACATTTTGTCACTAGATGGCGTCCAATAGGATTCTTCATTTCCACATGGTAAATAGCCATGGGTGTTACGACAACTTCAGGATGTCCAATGTAACGGGATTGTCGCGGTCTTTTGCTACTCAGTTGGCTAACAATTTCTGCTTATAAATTAAGATATTGTGTATCTGTTCCTTATTATGGGTCGAATTCTGCTAGAATGTGTCAAAATTTGACTACAAAGTTATTTGAAAGTATGGCTACAATTTCCCTGCTGCAGGAGTCGAGCTTAGACGCCAGATACCTGGTCGTGGCTGCTGTAAAAGTGTAAATCAGGTGACCAATGGTTTGTGGTCCAAATGTTTAGTTTGAGAACTTCGCTAATGGCTAATTGCTTTTAAACGTATAGGAGTAGTTATTGCATTTATGTGCTGAGTCAATCAGAGAAAATTTGTTTAATAAATGTTTATTAAAATGGTTCCAATGCAAAATTGTTTTTCGACGTGAATGAATTGAGCATATCCCTAGCAAGATAGTGAAAATTTGAATCCCCCCATGACGGCAGCACACAGGTGGTATCTAGTAATAAACTCTTTAATACTGCAAACAGTATCTTTATGCTCGAGTCTACTAAAGTAATAGTTGATATACATGTTATTATCTGGGTCCCTAAGTATTTGAACAATATTGTCCATGTGGACAACTTCTATCTCGATAGACTTAGATATAAACGTTAAAAGTCATTCTTTAGTGTGGCCTGTCCTAGCATGGAATACTGTGTTAAAGGTATAGTGGTTGAGTAGAAGGACTGTCATCGGGGAAGGATTCAAGTTTTGTCTCTAGCAAAAAAAGCTACCGTGACAATGTGTAATTTGAAAGAATTCAGTATGGTGTTAAATTTAGCAGTAGAATTTAAGTTGCTATCATCTCCATATTAATCATTTAAGAAAAGAAAAATGTAAGACAGAACGAGAAGGTGTTGTATCCAGTAATGCGGAATTTAGTTTGGGTTGCCACCAAGGGGCTTACTTCCGGATTCCAGGGTATTGGGCTGGGGTCCGGGGGACAGCTAGCTGGGGCTTGGCCACAGAGTGGGAACAAGGTTGCAGCTTAGGCAAGATCTAGGACGGGGTCATGGCAGGTGCAACTCGGGTTACTTGGTCTTGTGGCTTGGGGTTTAGGTGTTGTGATAGATGGATGTTCATCTATCAAAGAGTCAGAGAGTACGCCATCACTACATCCAGAGGTGATGGTGTCAGAGTCAGCAGAATCAGAGAGAGATACAATGATAAGAGTTTCAGATGAAGATGGAGTTTTAGAACGAATGGGGTGGAGAAGGACTGCCTAGCATATAACTCAGAGACGAGTTGCTGAGTCCAAATAGGTGAATCCTGGTACGAGCCACAAGAAAGGTGTCAGTGCTCACAAGTGTAAAGTGCTGGACAGTCAGCAGCAATGCTGAACGACTTGGTAATGTTGAAGCCACCAGCTCTTTTAGCAAAAGCAACCTAGTCTCTGAGTTGCTTTTGTTGGTAGAAACTGGTGACTTCTACTTTGACTGAAAGAGTCTTCTGATGCCTGAGGACCTCGTAAACAAGGGACTTGAGAGAGAGAGAGAGAGAGAGAGACTGCCAAGACCGGCACACTGTGTTAAGACGGTTTGAGTTTCTTTGGACTAAAGAAGACGGGGAAGTTCGGAAGCTTAACAGAAAAGACTTTCGGGAAGGAAGGAGATGTTAGAAGGGTGTGGATGTAGTGGTTATGCGCCCCAATGGCGTGGGACTCAGTGACATGCATAGGTTTTATGAAGAGACTGGATGAAACCTGCTGGAGGTTAGCAGAGTAAACCAACTTAAAACCAAATAACATCTTTGAAGAGTCGGCTGCTGATGGTATCAAGCATTTGGAAATCGAGTATTTGATGATGACTGAAACATTACGTTCGTAGAAGTATTTAATGATTGAAGTGGAGAGGAAGTTTTTATCTGGCGTCAAAGTGATTCATAAGTTCACGGCAGTTTGATAAATGAGACAAAGGAGATAATAAGATATATCGATAGACATGTCCTACTGTGAAATTAAAAAATACTTCTGTAGTTATGCAAAGGAAAGGCTTGAATACAAATGGCGAGGTTTTAAATTTCATAATAGTGATTATTCAATAGACCGCATCTAACCTAAATTCGCCATAGCCCAAGCTAGTAATTCAAATTATTTTTGTAAGTATTATTGTTGTATGTGTTTTGTTCTTTATTTCTATTGCTTGATGCTATTTAAAGTTGTAAAAAGTATTTTATATTGTAAAAAGCAACTCTAATTATCGATATTTCATTTCATTTTAACACTTAAAGTAATCAGATACTGTAGGGTGTAAGAGATAGAGGAAATTACCAGATGAAATCAGTAGCATAAGAGATCTACATTTTGGAGACCACAAGAGGAAGATGTGATTTGTGCATAAGATAAGTTCATCTGGTAAAGTAGATTAAGGGAGTGTTCAACTATGGGCAGTGTAGTTTGCGGTAATACTAAAGTAATATTATCAATGTGAGCCCAGCTAAGGAATCACTGTTAACGAAACAAATGAAGAAGAGCGTTGGCCATCCATTGGTATGGAGTGACTAATTATTAGAGGCGCATTCGTGCCTTTTAAAAGAAGTATAGCGTTTTCCTGTTTGAGAGATGAAGATTTACTTATAGCAATGATGAGAACTTATTGAGAAATGATAGAATGCTGCATTAAGATCAAATTGAATGAGAAAATGAGAATGTAGTCGATTGGGAGCAATCTCCTCCTCATAACGCATTGATCCTTACATAAGCTGTCAAAATATTGCACAAATAGCCTCTTAGAATGCATTTTATTACATTAGTTCATAATTTTTTAAATAATTTTACAAAGTATTTTCCTCGTTTCTTAATATGTCACTGGCATGCGTCAATATACAAAGCAATTCCTTTAGTTTTGTTAATGTTTTTCTGAGGGAAATTTAATAATGATCTCAAAAATATTGTATTTTCTTTGTCTTATTTGTTGAACTACTGCAAACGGTTAAGTATTAGAACTGTATTCATTGTACACTACGTTAATGTTTATTCAATTAATAATTTTTGTACAGGCATGCTGTTCTCAATAAAAATTGTCATACAATTTATTTACTACTATTTCTATTTTGTGAAGAAAACAGAAATATTTTTTTATTTAACACTATATTTATATAGGAATAACACCAGCAGATGTAGAAACAAGAATCTTAACGAGTGAGGTGTAACCGTTTCTGACTAATGAATTTTGTGATCGATCCAAAATAGGCTATTGTTTCAAGCAATCAATCAAAAATTTACATTACTAGCTTGCATTGCAACGAAAATTTTATTTCTAGTAAAGCTTTCGTAGAAGAATACCTCTAATGTCAGGTTTAATGCAATTGTTTTGGCTATCTGTGTTCTATGCACCAACGCTGGTGAGTAATTATATATATATATATATATATATATATATATATATATAAGCTCTTTTACACTTTCGGTGTCATTCTGTAATATAGTGCTCAGTTGTATTAACCCCAATCACTCTTAATCATTAAAAATTTACAATTCTTTATGCTTCAATATATCAATAATGTATCACATTCATGCCCAAATTCAAGACAAAATAAAATGGTAAAGATATTATTGGTAAGATTATGCATTATTTTTTTGTTCATGACACATAACGTCGAGTGGAGTGCTGTAAATCTAAAACGATTCTTTCCACTTTTTTATACCCATGCAAGACTTAAATTGAAATATATATATATATATATATATATATGGATGTAAATATATGCACGGGGGTAATCTGAAAGGTATCCGACCATGAGAATGTATAACCAATGTAGTAAAATATTTACCATATATTCCAATAATAATTCTGAAAGATAACTCAATTAGAGAATTGATCCGAATTCCATATGTAAACAAGTGAAAAAGCCTTTAAAAATGGCGATTTACGTTAATATGACCGTAAACCAAAACGTTGACTTGAACTCGGAATTTATTAGCAAATAAATAATAACGGTGAAGTTTACGTTAAACTAGCCTTTTTTATGCATAGGTTTACAGTATATTTAACGTATTTTATGACGTCATGTTGCAGTTGATAATTATAAATAGTTTTTGGTTCTGCACATTTCATCAAATATATCTATGCAAAAGAATTTATTAAGCGTTTGCCGCCGTTTGAAGTGTACAATTAATCTGCTTAATAAAGACTCAATCGCTTTGAAATTTGGCAGGTATCTTTTCTTAACATAAAAGTTTAATGTACATAGTAATATTGCACATTGTCGGCATATTTTTGTTGACGTCAGTATTTTTCAACACAAGCTCACAAAAATATGCAATTTATTATAAAATTGTACCGACAGAATACAACGATGCAATTTTTGTTATATTTTTTTAGGGTGATAGAAGTTGCACTGCACAATATTCTTATTTCCCCTTTGTAACACAAGTTGTAAAAAATACAACATGGAGAATAAAACGAAATAAATAAGAAACAAAAAATATTTCAATTTTAAAATAGGTTATTACTACTCTCTGACAACTGTCCATAATTTTTTTTCAGGAAATTAATAAAATTAAATCAAAATCTGCCGGGAGCCTTTAGCTAATCACAATTTTGATATTTGGTCATATGTCTGATGTTGATGTCTTCTGTATGTTTGAGTGCGTATATATATATATATATATATATATATATATATATATATATTTACTTATATTTGAAAGTCAGCTATTTCAGTGGTTTCTGAATTTACTTGATTGAAAGCACATAGAATGTGTGTAGAGTAAGCTAAACATATCATTTCTTAGAAACTTAAAACTTTGAAGCGAAATCAAATTTTACTAGCAATTGATTAAATTAGTTTAGTAAAACATATATAGGTCTAGTGCATAGATACAATTACTATTTGAAGAATAATATATATTTTTACACAAATGTCGTCATTTAACTAAGGTATTTCATATTAAAATGCTTGAATTAGACAGATAGATGTTAGTGTGACATTTTTATGCATCCTTATGAGGCATTTATTTCAAATATGCAAACAATAAATGACGACATAAAACGGTCTTTGTTTATAATCACCTATTTAGCTGGACATTAACACTAGAACAGCGATTACCTCTTGAGAATAAATTTACATCTGATGTTTCAAATGCAAAAATTATCGAAGAGAAATTTCTACTTACAGCAAATTGAATGAGGTTATCAACATAACTGCAAGTATATATGTACCTGCTAGTGTTTTTGCTGAATGAGTAATTGAGCAAACAAAAAAAGCTTAAGGTGGTCCTATACTAAAAAATGTCAAAATTTTCAATTTTTGATTTTGGTTGTTTTACATACTTTCAAATATCTGTTAACTGCTGGTATAGCTATTTTTTCATGAAGAATTATATCAATCGAGCAATAGAGTTTACTTCACCTCAATGTGTTCAACTCTCTTCGATATTTACAATTTTTCTTAATCGTATCATTTTTATAATAATGATTGCTTAAGTCACGACGACAATTTGGGAGTCCTGTTAACTGCAAACCAATTCGACGCGTGGCTTTCGGACAGTTAACAGCCCTAATCATGGACCGTATTAAGTTATAGCTATGTATAGGAAAGATAAGACCCTCGTTCGTTTTCCACATACACCAATAACATTAATACACTGTGATGATATTATACCGCTGGTTAACGTGAATCCACAGCAATTATGTGCTATTTAATAGTGAGCTGAGAGATAAGAACTATTTCGAGACTGTTATATTTGTATTGAGATAGAAATTAAATACCGAGACAATTAGGATAGCACCGCACACACAAATCACGAACTACCTTCCCCTCAGGTAGCACTTCGGCTGGAAGCCGCATGAATTGGTCATCCTGGATGTTCTCCCAAACAGTTACAAGTTACAATGGGTCAATTACCAATGTTTGTTAGATCTATTATTGCTATTTCGTTAGAATCGTGGCTGCTCTATCAAGGCCTCTTTTGTAACCTTCAATTAGTTCCTTGGAATGCCGCTATAGTCCCTAGCCACCGATTCTACATTAGTCAAAAACTACAGAGTCCTCATCAAGAGCAGACTGAAAACTTATTGCATATTATGCACTTTTGTGCTTTATTCATTCAAACGCATGTATTATTCGGATAGGCAAAGGGCTTACATGGATATCTATTTTTCCATATATATATATATATATATATGTATACATAACTAACATGAAAATTATAAAAATTAAAATTGAAAATAAATGACGTCATTTTCTGTGTCTTCTCAGTACAGGAGGTATATATATATATAAATATTCTTGTGATGAGTGTAATGCCTCATACATCGGGGAGACAAGAAGACATTTGGAAATTAGAATTAAAGAACAACTAAGAGGTCACCTAACAAATATTTTTTTCAACAACCGGCAAAATGTTGACAAGGCTTATAAACGGAAAGACTCTATGAACGTTTTTAAGAAAAACAAACGTTTAAAGCATAATTGAAATAATATCATATATTTGCCAATGTTGATTTTATTTGTTATTATATATACACCATGTATTTACAATTGATATATTTGATTTTATGAAAAATTATCAAGGTTTTGTAATGTTTCACTTTTTTTTACTTCGGCCCCCAAATTTTGTGCGTTAGTTCAGATAACCGGGCCGTGTATTAAAGAAACACTTTTCACTTTCCTTAGTTACCAAGATAAATGTCACAAATTCGTTCCGAAGCTTCGAATGCAGTAGTGTAAATTTATTTATGAAACTACTTATTGCATAGAATTTCATTACTATTGCAAGCAAGAAATTATATATATATATATATATGACGCAAAGATGTCTTCATTCGCAAGTTGAGCATGATTATACATGTACATTAAATAAAAAATGCAGTTAGCCAACGTAATAATTGCATATTTTAATTGTTTCCACTTTCAACATTTAAAGAATGCTTTAGTTAGCAGTCTTATTAGATTTCATTTTGGCAAATCTTCATTAACTTTTTTACTCTAATAAAATTAATGTGGCAATTTCCAACCAAAAAAGGAATAATGTTGTTTTGAAAAATTGGAATTAATTGTTGGAAAAATCGTATTTCGAAAAAATACGCGTTTTAATTTACACTTAGTGAGAATACTCATATTTAGAAGTATGCATATATTTATGCTTATATATATATATATATATATATATATATATGGGGGAGTTTTTTTAAGAAAAACATTTATTATTATTTTCTTGTTTTAAACAAAAATGCTCTTTTTATTATAACCCAGCAAATTAATTATTCAAGAAAAAGCAAAATATTCATAACCTTAATACACATATATATATATATATATATATATATATATATATAGTTCCCTATATCACTAGCCTTTCAAAAAATCTTGAAGCCTCAGTAAAAAATCTCAACAAGAAATTCACTTCAACTCAAATCAAGCCTGTCTTTCAATCATTCAAAACCAATAACATCTTTTCAAACAAAGATCCCATTCCAATGTCACTACACTCTTCTCTGGCTTATAAATATCAATGTCATAAGTGTGAGCACTTATACATAGGAGAGACTAGAAGACATCTTCGAACCAGAATCCGAGAACATCTCTAAGGTCATCTTCACGAAGAAGTCTTCCTCCATCATCAATGCCATGCCGCCACTTCATCTAATTTTTCAGTCATAATTCGTCAACGTGTTCATTTTTATGCATATATATATATATATGCCATTTTTCAGTATGTTTAGATAACATTGCAATATTGGAATGCATGGTGTAAGTTTGGTAATGTATTACTTTAGCAATTCTTCAAACTGAAGATTTAAGTAATTATCCATATTTTAGCGACTGCTGGTAATGTGGATGTCGTTTTGTTTGCCTTAAGTTTAGTTTATATGGTAACAGTCTGATCAATTGCACCACAAGTAGTCTTTTTGATCAAATGTAACCTAAGAATAGTCTTAAATTTACTTTACAAACTGCATGTAAAATATATCACATAAATATTTGCATGTCACCATGCTCATTTTAACTATTTAAATTTCCTAAGTTTAGGTTGTGATTTTTAAATGTAGTTTAAGTTACTCGTTTACTGAAATTTCTTTTTAACACTTGGAAAAATTGAATTAGAAAAGAATAATTCAATATAAAAATGGGTTACATTCTTTTGCATGTCAATCAATCAGAAGAATCAATACATTCCACAATTATTGAGAATGGACCCTTCGTACGGTTCATTTCTGCTGTTTGCAAACTAGTGTTTTTCGAATAAATTACCTGAAGTCAGTGAATCAATAACTTTTTTAAAAATGATGACAATGATGTAACAGCTGCTTAGAAGAACTATCTAGATTTATGAGAATGCCCTGCAAAATTTTCTTTTAGTACTTTCGTAGCAGAAATAGTTTCTTAATCTTTCAAATTTGTTTTTATGTTACAATGGTCAGCACTTAAACCTACAATAGATCAAAATAACCATTAAGCATTATTCATTAAGGAAAAACTAGAATTACATGTACTTCCAAATATCTTATTAAATTTGTCATTTTGATTTTATTCCATAACTTTCCATTTGAAACATCAGATATCAAGGAGCAACCGCTGTTCTAGAGGTAATTATTAACAAAGCACTTTCTGGGCAATTTTTTTTTTAAAAAACCCAATCAGACTTATATAGCATTTAAGTAGAATTCTCTTTCTGTTAATAATATGAAGCAATAAATAAAAATTTATCCATTCTTCATTCTTTAAATAATAATAAAGTGTATATCACTCTGCATGACTAATCTCGTTTAGTTACATTGCATTTTCCCATGCCCTATCAAATTTCCAGTACCACTGACTATTCTGGTCTTAGCGTCCTACCTCGTCAATAGAACAGTGATTACTTATTGAGAATAAATTTGCATCTGATGTGTTTCAAATTCAAAAAATTATTTAATAGAAACAAATTTTCTGCAAATTATAAATTGAATGAGATTACCAACATAATTGGAAGTATGTGTAAATGTTATTTTTCAAAAATTTTGTAAAAATTTAAAATAATACTGTAGAAACCGCCTTGGAGCAGCTAGATTGTCCGCAGAACCCCAGAGTGCACACCATCAGACTGCTACCACATTATTATTGCACTATTTTTGTTGTTAATAGAACATGTTGTTTTGGTTAATGCCATAGAATTTAGTTTGACTTAGTTAGATACTTCACTGTAAACTCAACTCCTTGCAATGACGTTATTAAATATTGAAGAACTGTAAAAATTTAAATTTCTATTCTAAACTTAAACATTTTTAACAAAAAATAAAATGAATGTCATTATTTAGAACTTTATTCTTTGGAATTCAACGACAAAGACATACAGATGTCTCCTAACTTCTTGTTTGAGCCAGACGATGCCCATCAAATGCAGCCGAACCTCGGAGAAACAGTCTTTTTACAATGCTCTGCCAACGGCAATCCAATTCCAAGGTATTTACTTTGGATATTTAAGCAGATACTTATTATAAAATATTGAAGTAAGTAAATATTTATATTTATAATCTATCTAATCGGTATACATTTTATAAGGCATTTATGTATTGCAGAATTGTAACAAGGTCGGGTTTAGAACCTAAAATTAAGGATGAAGCGTGCTCGGGTCCAAAATTTCTGCACAACGGGCTTAGAATAGTTTAAAACCTTATAATAAATATGCATTCTATTACTCTAAAATATTATATCAAGTAATATATTCAATTGACTAATTCTACAGCAAAAAGTAAATTCACGACTACAATATTAATAGCAAACGACAATCAATTTTATTTATATTTTAGGTTTCCCAGCGTAAACTTTAAATTACTTAGACAATGCACTGTGTTTTATTTGCCTGTTTGCGAGGGCAATGCTGCACATTTCATATGTTGTACCATAAACATATAATTTATTAAGATTGGAATACAACTATTAACAATTTAAAAATACCCATTAAAAAACAGTTTTCCAGCAGTGGACACATCCTTCTTTGAAGTCAATAACTTTTGATACCATCACAAGTAATTTTTTTTGTTAAAAAATGCAATTGATGCAGAAATGTTTTCATTTTAGTATTTTCAATTATATTTTAAATTTTTTTATTTACAAATATATTATATTTGTTTTGGATATGACGGGCTCAGGCCGGGCTTGGGCCTGAATATTACCAATTGCAACGAGCCAGGCTGGGCTTGGTTTGTGGGTTTAAGGGCCAGGGCCTTTCCATAGCTTGAAATCACTGTCAGGTTACAACTCTGATGTATTGGCCCAATAATATCTTTTCAATAGATTTACTGGCTTATTGAAGCGATAATGTTTGGAAGAAATTATGCACAATATTCTTTATCTATACAAAGACTAAACTTAATGTTGAATTCAACATAGTATAATGTTGAATTCAACATGGTATAATGTTGAATTCAACATAGTAACTCATTTGGCACCATTTCTTGGTTCATTTGTTTAGTTTGAATGAATAGTCCATTTTCAAATTTACACGTTAGTTTAGTAAAATGAAACTTACTTTCGATTGAATCTCAATTGCTAAATAACAAGCAGAAACTTATCAAAATTGAAGAAGATAACAAATGAATGACAAATAGTTTGAAGGATGTTTCATACAAGTTTACAAATATTCGTCTTTGTGTGATAGTCATCCTTAAGAATAAGTCGAGAGGTCTATTATTGATAAAACATGTTGTTGCTTAAACGGATTTGCTTAAATCAAGTTCTATTCTAATATTTCAACGAAAGATAAATTGAAAAATCAAATTATACTTTATTTGAGATGTTCATTCAATGGTAAATTTCAATAGGAGGGTAATATATTTGGGAAGTTTGTCCCAAAAATAACTTAGACACGGAAAAGTAGTCTAAAATGAAACTGCATGGGCGTGGCTGAACGTGAAGAATAAGGGTTTTCTTTTCACTGCTGACTCGTAAAAATGGGCCTCAAATCTTGTATGTGCAATGTGCTACATTGTCAACTACGTAAGAGTTTCTTTTCCAAAAATTTTTAAGTGCTCTTAAGTCACAATCTCAAACTAATAATGAAATCTGATTTTAGCTGTGGAATCAAAATGCGATATGGAATTTGAAAAGCTATTAGAGGAGCTCATCGAATAACTACCAGATCCTTAAATAAGGATCAAATTTTTTTTTAAAATTTTCAAGTATTGCATGGTTTAATTTTTCTCTCTAGCATCATTATTATCATTATTATAGATGTACCAATATCCAAGGAGCTCCTTGCAATGTCTCAAAACTTCGAATTCCTTAATAAACATGGAAATGTCTTTTGAGGGTATGATGATAACGGCTTCAATCTTTAAACCGACGTCTTTAAATTAATAGCTGATACGTTTAGCTAGTAGTAGTAGTAGTATTTGTTCTGGTAACAATAACATTGGAATATATTGATTACAACTGCTAACTAAATTTCTGTTGACACAGATATGTTAATATCTATTTCATATTTACTTAAATTATTAATTATATAATTTTTAGACTGCTTTGTGCCAGTGCTTGTATCTTATATTTAGATTTTATTGGAAATATTTCGACAACAAAAAAGTTTTTAAAGCAACCGATCTTCCTGATGTAAACTCCTATGATGTCATCAGTGATAACTGTAATGAAACGCTTTACCATAACCATTTGGTCTTCTCACCACTACAAAGGAAACATTTTGGTTATTACTTCTGCTGTGTGGCGCAGGAAGGCCTCGGTGATCGCGAATGCAATGATGATCAGTATCGCAGTGATAATATTAGAGTCTTTCGTATGATTTTGTAATCTTAGAGACTTTGCTACAATTAAATTCCACTATGCTAAAAGTATTTTGATAGCAAAAATTTAAGAAATTGAGTTAAAACCGAATTTTGTCATTATAATGGAAGTCTAATGTAGAGAGTGACAATGTGAGGTAAACATGGACCCTAACCCGACCCGAAACGTTGTCTTTGATTTGACGTTATGGCGCTCGGACCAATTAAATGATCATTAACATCAATCATTTTCTGATAGTAGAAACAGCAATTCATTGGTATAACTTAATGTCTTGTAACTGTCTCAAACCAAGCGGTGATTTAGATCAGAATATTTTTAATAATCAATCTAATCTTTGTACCCGAATCCGACCCGACCGACAATTTGATCCCCAACCCGATCGGAGACCCGAAATTGGGTCGGGTTTATCGGGTAACCGATGTCACTCTCTAGTCTAATGTAGTGGCTTCATTTAAATTTTACAACAAATTAGCGAAAATGATAAGTAGTTTTTCCGCAACCGTGAACGCTACAATAGAATCATAATCATCTGACTCATCCTAACAAAATCTGTCCAAACCAACCCAAGTCGACCTCAACTATGAAGTACAGAGTTCTCAGTAAATTTCTTTTATGTCCGTAGTCCGTCAGCCTCACCTGACGCTAATAAAACCTGCTTTCAAATAAATTAACTCCTGAAAAATTAAAATCTTTTTTTGATCCCTACGTATTTAAAGGCAACAATAATCTTATAATTAAGTCATTTCTTAGAAATCTTAAACCAACCAAAAGCACTGCAATTAAAACAGGAGCCAACCTAACCCAACCCATGGGGAAGAACAATTTTTTATATTACTGAGTTAATCACCCTATATTATCTTCATGCTAGAATTGGCTAAAACCAAAAGTATTTCAGTGGGACTGGGCTAACATCGGACTCGGAACTTCCAATAAATTTTGCCAATTGGAGAAGATTTGATCATGGGCGTATGGGATTTGATAGTTCATATCATTTGCATGGGGCTCAATTGGAACCCAATCTATTGGAACGAAACGGAAGTGGAATCAATATAATACGAGCGGAAATAATCATTTTGTGCCAAATATGCGTTAATGTTTATAATATAGATTCGAATATTTTCTCGGCATAAATCTGAAAATATTCACATAATATGTAAACTATTAATCAATTGATGTTCTTCAATTATTGTCCCTCGGTTTTGAAAGAAAATTATTTGCGCTTTATAGTCTCCACTCGCTTATAACGTCTGTATTAAAATTTGAGATCAATGTGGATTTATTAAGCGCCAGACTTGTCAACGAGCCGACATTTCCAAGCTCGGCTAGGCTCGGCTCGTTTAAATTTTGTGTAAGTTCGGCTCGGCTCGACACATAAAATCTTTGAATAAGGCTCGTTTTGGTTGGGTATTTTTTAAAAATATTGTGCTCAAAGAATATTTTACGTTACTCTTCCTAATATTTAATAAACATTTCTTAAATAAGATTATAGGAAAGACATACTGACTGCAAATAATAAGAAAAATCTCCATAATCAAATTAACAAGCGGAACTATAAACTTGCTTTGCCTAAAATAGGCTCGTTTTGGGATCGTTGTATATCAAATACTGTGCTCAAGCTCGGCTCGGCTCGGCTCGGCTCGGCTCGTTAGAAGCTCGGCTCTTTGATAAGTCTGTTAAGCGCAAATTCTCGACACTTAACAGTTCATTTTTCCCACAGATTCTACATCGAAGCTATAAATCTAATTAAACTTGGCTTACCGCTTATTTTGATTTTGAATTGAAAAAGCCTTTAACACAATTTCACATAATATTCTGTTAAATAATATAATATTAATAATGTGTGGTTACAATTTATAATTTTTGAGGATTTCAATATCAATAGTGATGATGTGTATTATTCTCATTTAGCAAAGCAAGTGTCACCACTTTCTACATCAATAAACTACGTCTTGGACTGCGACGCGGCTTCCGTCAAGGCGATGCTCGATGTAATGGGATCGGAGCTAACGTTTTGTAAATTAGGGTGTTCCAGCGACGAAAGTTTTTCTGATGATGATTTGGAGAATTGCCCTGTACCTGAACGTAAGGATTATATTAAAGAAATATTATTCACATATAGCAATTGTAGAAGAACGATTGCTGTTGCATACTTTGCTAGGCTCCACGTGCATTATTAGACTTTTTGAATTATATTAATTAACTCCATAAGAATTTAATAGCCAGAATGTAAAGCTTAAAATTTCGTCTTCTCTATTGGAGGTATTGGTTTTACAAACTTAAAGAGTTTGAAAGCCTAGCAATTATGTTATGTTTGACTAAACTAAAGGCCTGTCTCTACACGATTTAATCGGCCAGATGAAATCGTAAAGGTTAGTCGGAACAAGTTTGCATGCCCAAATGCCTGACAAACAAAGCCAGGCCGGTTAAATCGAGTAGGTAAAACAGGCCTTAAGAAATCCAGTTGTGAAGGAAAATCATAGAATATAGAATAAAGTTCATTAAAATTTCCAAAACGTGGTCTTATAAATGATATGAAATCATGTACTGGCAAATTAGCAGTAACTATACCCCCTGAATATGAATTCTTTAGTAAATGAATTTTGTTTTGGATTTGCATAAAAATGTATGCCCAACTAAATGAATTGCCCAAAATCGGAGAGAACACGTCTGCACTCCAAATTATTTGTTTGGATTTCTAGCAGGGATGATTACAATTCTTAAATCAACATGAAGATAATGAGATGAAGTGGTGTTAAGCATGTGAAGAAACTAGATATGAACTTTTATAACCTATCCCGTTTTATTCCCAAAGTTTAGATTGTGGAAATTCTAAAAAGGACTGTGTGAAAATACAAACATGTATTTTTTGATTGATTGAATATAAGAGCATATTATGTACGAATGTACATGACAATTCCTATAACTGCTCTATATGTACAAAGATACAGTTCAGACTTGTCAACGAGCCGATATTTCCAAGCTCGGCTCGGCTCGTTTAAATTTTGTGTAAGTTCGGCTCGGCTCNAAAATAAGAAAAATCTTCATAATCAAATTAACAAGCAGAACTATGAACTTGCTTTGCCTAAAATAGGCTCGTTTTGGGCTTGTTGTATATCAAATACTGTACTTAAAGTCTGTTCGGTTCGGCTCGGCTCGGCTCGGATCGGATCGACTCGTCTCGTTGACAAGTCTGATACAGTTGGTAGTTTTCATTTGATGTGTAGCGATTTTGTAATAATCTAGTTATTGATATTCATTTAGGAAAGACTGGGGCCAACCGCTACGTTTGGACAGTGTCGAATCCAAACAAAAATACGAGATGCGTTTTTAAAGGATCTAATCAATATGTCCCTGAGTCCCCCATTCGGGTGGAATCGTCTATGAGAGGTACGTAGAATTTGAAATCTAACTGTTTACGTGAAGCATCTTTCTTTTATGTGCAATTTGACTTACCATTTTTTATATAACAAAGCCGATAGATTAAAAATGATTTATTAATGAAGTGCATCTGCTCTTAAGACGTATATATTAATTATTTAATGAGAATTTGTTCGTCAGCTATCAGATAAAACCCACTTCCTTAACGGTTGCTTCCTTTCTGAAAATTCCAATTGTATTGATCAATTTCGTCTCATTTTATCTACATGCGTACGTCATCTGGCAGTATTAATATACGACATGTCATGAATACTAAACTCAAATCGATTGCAAAATAACGTATAGTCTGAATAACTAAGAGCTATTGATTTCTATTTAGATTGCAAATTTATAAATCCACATACAATTTTAAAAACTGCGCATACTAGTAAAAAGTTATGGGACATATGTAATCGGGATTGAAAACAAAACTAATTACTATCACTGTAGTGGAATACAAATCTATTACGTAACCCTCTTCTTCAATTGAAAAACATGTTGTTTTCAGTTCTGTTTATCCCCCGATTTGTTCAACTTGATTTGTCTCTACTGCTTCGATATGCCCTCTAGACTCTGCTCCTTACCGCCTATGAATGATTCAGTTGTGTTAACACTTGGTGCCCTTTGACCAATTTCAGGTGCAATTTGAATAATTTGTTTCTCTAAGTTACATATAAACTGCAGTAGATATTTTTATTAACGTGCATAAATACTACCCCTTTGATGGTCCAACCAATGATGAGCTTGGTGTATAACTTTCTGTCGGCACAAATAGATTGTCAGAGCTGTCATGCTCCATTTGTTCAATGATGACAAAAGATTATGATCTAGGCCTTATTGGTATTGGTACAGCAAAAAATATTAAGCAACTGGTCTTTTGGAATTTTCGTTTTCAATCTATAAGGATTCTCAAAATATTTAAGGAAGCAATCTATTTTAAGTAAATATTTAAATCTTTTTGTTGTAATGGATTTTGGCAACAAATACAATTTCTCGTAAAATTATCGAAATATTATTGACGAATTATTAATATTATTATATATATATATATATATATATATATATATAAATGTATATATGTATGTGTATATATATATATATATATATAAATAATAACAAAAACTATATTAGCGAATATTGTGGGTACTTGCCATACTATTGTCAATCAAGCACAAATAAGTGTATGGCATAAACATAAATTTATTAAAATCTTTAAAATAATATAAAATAAATAGATAGTTTGCTATGATTTAATATTGAAATTTAGTCGTTGCAATTGTGTTTTATTAACATGTTAATATCTGATGTTGACTATCTATTCATTTTTAATTAATTATAAATTAATCAATTCAACGTTAATATAGATATTTTCTAATTGCGTTTTGAAATCAGTTTTACTTCTTAAAATTATTTATTAATAAATGAAATTTCACCAAGATTTAACTGATGATTATGCCGAAAGTTCTCTGTAGTATAACTTTTATTGTTTTTTCAAATATTATAAAAATTTATAAAAAACTTTAACACTAAGCCAATATATATATATATATATATATATATATATATATATATAAACATATTGCAATAAACTACTGCTTTGTATACGAACTAAGCCCGATATTCATAAATGCATAGATTCATTAAAAAATTTCTTTTTATTCAATCATACGCAAAAAATATTATCTGCACAAGATTATTTAAAAATCAATCCTGATTGGATTAAGCTTTAGAAAAATTGTTGATTAACTTTAGCCAATGAGATTTTTCTATTGTTTTATAATGTATTGAAAATTGAATTTTTTAAGAGAAAATGAACGCCACCGATGGAAAGTCGTTTTCGCTTTCATCAATTATTGTGTTCTCCACAAAGTGTGTAACTCTCTTTAGTTTTGCAGCAAATATACTGATCCTTTTAGTGATAAAGAAAGCTCCAACAATGCGAGGCAACCACTATTTGATGATGGCAAATCTAGCACTCAGTGATTGTTTGGCTGCATCATTCTTTTCAATTGAAATGATTTTATTACCGTATATATTGTTCTACATTCACCAAAGTTCCAGTGCTCTTATCAATGAAATTGTTTGCACATTCGACAAACTGAGTGTTGAATACGAAGTATGTTTGTCTTAATACATACAAAGTTATGTTTTCATATATATTTTTTTTCAGAATTTTACATTAGTATCATATGTATAATCATTTACAATATTTCATTTCATAAATCATCATATATATATATATATATATATATATATATATATATATATATATATATATATATATATATATATATATATATATATATATATATATATATATATATATATATATATATAATTTTCCTTGTTCCATGCAGTAATATACAAGTCATCATGAAATAGAGATTTGCAACAACTTCATATTTAGAAACAAACATTTAGCAATGCAGTAAAATTCATTCTTGTGCTGTTTTGGAATTCTTAGTGTATATTTTGATGTTAACTTACTTTTCCTAATTTCATTTGCAGTCTTGAAAATGCTTGCATTAATATGTCTACTGTATTTGCTTCAAATATGATTTTGCAATTTCTAATAGATCTCAAATTTCTGACGCAAATATTCTATTTTAAGAACTAGAAGTTTCTAATTAACTACTTTAAATTAATTTTTCCACACTAGTAACCAGAGTTTTCAAATGAAACTCAAATTTTCAAACTTTTACAATAATTATAAACTTTCAAATCAAAATACGAAGAATTCCAAAATTCAAATTTCAAATCAAATTTTACAAGCTAAAGAGCAAACTTTGTAATGCAAATTTTTACAAAATTTACACATCAACACTTAATTGCATTTTTTTATATAAATTTTATGTTAAAATTATATTTTGAAAATTTAAAATTATTGTATCTTGTGTATTAATATTGAAATTTACTTGTAAATATTATAAATGAAAACTTCTGACAGACATTGATAATGACTTCATAAATTCATTACCTTGAATTGAGGGACTTGCTTTTATGGTATGTTTGATAGTGAACATATTTTGCAGACTTTGTAAGGTATGTTGCTCGGATTTGCTGATTTATCTAGAAATCTTAAATAAGCAATTTTATCATTTCTCAGCATTTCCAAAAATGACAGAGCAGTACTATCAATTTGATAAAGAAGCCTAAAATCTTATTTTATTTTCTTTATAGACAATTGGCTATATATATATATATATATATATATATATCTAAGTTATGTACTATTATATACTCCAGATTGGTACAAAAATAGGCTTTGAGTATACCTCATTATTACAGGCATATTTAATTATACTTTACAGTCTTATAAATATGTAAATATTTTGTATGTACAAATTTTTTCTGAAAAATATCCAATTTGAATTCGAATTTTCAAGCTTTCAAATTTCAAATCAAACTTTGAATTAAATAATGTTCAGATTTTAAAATCAAAGTTTGAAATACATTCAATTTTGAAAGCCCTGCTAGTAATTTCCATTAAGTTGAATATTTGGTAATTTTCAAAGAATTAATAAATTTTTAACCTTTTGAACCTCAAAAGCAGACAAGTACATTTAGAAGTTGCTTTTTGTTACATATTTAGAAAATTAAAATCATATATACTAAATTTTTCAAAAATTTAAGAAATTTTTAAGTTCGTGAATTTTTTCATTTTATCATATACTATATATTTCAGTTTAAGATAATGAAAAAAATTTTTTAGGAAAATGTATAAAATCCTCAAAATTGCAGGATTCTATTCAAATTTTAGATTGAGAGAGAATCTTTTAAAAAAAATTGATAGCTTGCATATATTTTCAGCACTGATCCGTTACCGTTTTTGAGTTGGGAAGTGTTTGTATTCTCCGTGTATATTGACCTAAACAATGCTTCCTCCTGAATTTGATTCAAAGCATTATTAAATTTTATATCAATATTGTCTTTAAAATAAAATGCTTTCGATTCAAACTTTCTTAATTTCAGGTTTTTCTAAGCATCCAATTTTTGCAAAATATCCTAAATTGCTGACATATTTCGTGACGTCATCACATGACACCAAAAATCTCTGGAATTTTTTTTTTCAAAAATCTAGCTAAAAGATATAAAATATGGTTACATCTACCTAAAACATGATTTTATAGATCAATCCTCCTAAATATTATAGAGGTAGAGTACTAAGGACCTTAAACGCCTGGGAGTGGTATAGTTGATAGGCTTCTTCTAGCTGCACCTTTATTTTTAGTTAAAGACTTTTTAATTGTGGTACTAATTCAATAGCTAATGAAAAATGAAATTAATTAATAGAAATGGAACAGAACATTATATAATAATGTATAATATATGATCAATTCTGTCTCAAAAGATTAAAATTTTCTTAAGTTAAACCATTCATATCATATCCCATAAGCTGTATTTGTAAATATGACCTAAGGCTAAACTTGATTAATAATTTATGAATATTGCAAATGCTGTTTTGTGCATTTTTTAAAATATGCTTTTATCATAGATAGATTAAAGCCAATTTGTTGTTTGAATAATTCTTATTTTTTAATATATTTGGTTTGTATTATTCTATTTTATTTTCATTCTTAGCATATTTTAGTATTAATTTTTACATATATATATATATATATATATATATATATGCATAGATAGATAGAAAGATATAAGAAGTGACTCCTAAAAATTGCGTCGAATTTGTAAGTTGAGCATAAGTCAATTAAAAAGAAATCAGCTCATAGTTTTGCATCTAATATAAACGTTTGTAACATAAATATATGTATACACTTTTTTAATGTCGACATATATTGCAGTATTTGGCATAAAGTCATTGAAGCAGTTAGATAGAAACAAAATTTGTGAAGATTTTTACATTTTACATAAAGGTAACGATACTGTGCAACATTTTATTATGATGGGAATGGAAATACGTGTTGTGCATCGTGTCCTACAGCGTATTGCCGTTGACATTGGTTAAAAGCCTGGAAGTGGCAGAATTGCCTTGAAAATGCCAATGGTTAGAAAAAGAAAGCTAGCAAAGGAAATAGCGGAGAGAATAGTGCATTTCATCAAAAAGTGCAAGAACATATGGAATTTCGCAAAAGCATGTTTGTAAAATAATAAAGCAGTTAGCACTCAACTACTTCAAGCGTGCTCTCATCCCAAAGCGTACTGATGTGATCAAGGACAAGATCAAAAGATGTTCGATACTGAGAAAATCTCAATTAAAGCGTTCAAGTAATTATCATCTGCTAATGGACAATGAATCATAGCTTAACGTTTCTAAGGATGAGTATAGTGCGAACAGAAGCTACTATACAGAAAACAAAGATATTTGTTCAAATCACATCAAATTCAAAGCCAGAGAGAAGTTTCCGCAACGCGTCCTTGTTTGGATCACAATTTCGGAGGATGGTCTCATCAGTATATAGTTTTTTTAAGAGAAGGGTAATATGACTGGTGAGATATACTTGAAGGAGTGTATTAAGAAGCGCCTTGTGCATTCATTGAAGAAATAGGTGACGTCGCTTTCTGTCCTGACGGTGCTACAGCACACAATAAAAATTGTGTTCAAGAGTTCATGAGTATAAAAAGACCCTCCAAGATGAAAACCCTCCCAAAGTCCCACAAAAACCAACACTTAAAATTTTATTATCATCAAATATGATTATTATGGTTTAAAATGTGTGCAATAGAATTATGCAAATTTTCATTCAAGCAAAATAAAATTGCAATATAAATATTTGGAAAATTTTTATTGATGTTCATATACCAAACATTCCACTGAAAATTTTTTGTGTGAACATTAATTTTCAGATTTAAAATACCCTAATAAATTTGATTGTTATGAATATTTCACTTAATTTTGGACAAAAAAATTGAAAAACTCCCCAAAATATCGTTGATGAAAATTCATATAATTACAATTGGATTAATGCTCTATGTTTATCAATATAATTGCTACTGTTAATAGTCATTGTTTCAATAGCATTTCCAAAAAAAATTCATTTATGAATATTAATTTTAGTAATAGATGGCGCTAATGTATGATGATATAAGGCGATTTTCATAATAGCAAACAAATACTAGATAATGTTAACATCCTTCCTATTTTAATAAGACAATCCTGGTATTGATGATCAAAAATTAAGAATTATAAATTTGCTCACTAAATTAGACACAAGTAATTTTTTGAATTTTTTTAACGATTTTTTGAATTTTTTATACAAATTTGCTCAAAATAGATCAAAAATGTCTAACAACAATATTCAGAAAATAAATCTTACCAATGTATAAGCACGTTTTAAATTTTCTAGAAATACTTTAAGTTTTCAACAAAATTGGTGTTGAAAGATTTAAAAACCTTTTCTCCAATTTTTAATAAATACAATTAAAAAATTTATTCGATATTTATAGTATGAAATTAACCTACATACAGGCACAAAACATTTTCTAATATGATCACCTATCTGCATATAATACTTGAACATGAAAGTATTTTTAAATTTAGCATCTGTGAAACTAAATTACATTTTGATATTTAGTAGAAATAGAGTCATTTTTAAACTTAGGGTAATAATATAAATATACAATGGTAACCTTATATTTGCAATTGCTTAATAAAAAATACTGAGAGAAGTAATTTTATAAGAAATTATTTTTTTAGAACCTCTATTTCCAAAGATATTTAAGATAGGAGTACAAACAATAGCACTTTATCCGGAGTTATAGTAGCAGATAAATATAAAACACAAATTATATTACTAGTGACATTTAATCTCCAACAACGTACAGGGTAGTGATATTCAATATCATACTGATTTAGCATTAACTTTCAAGAGGTTAGTCTGTTTGTCATGATAGTAATCCAAAATGAGTGCATCAGTAATTTTATAAACATTACCCATTACTAGCAATCTATAAATTTGGCAATGAACACGACAAATATGTCCAATTCCCAACATTAAAACATATAATTGAAGAAATTGTAAAATTTTGGTGTTATTGAACATATTTTGTATAAAATTCTGTGCAAATTTTTTGCACTTTGAATTTCCCACTGAATTCATATTAGCGTNAAATATTAGTCATTTTGGTTCTATAATTCACATAGACATTTGTAATTATATTATTCCAATTAATTAGAGAAAATCTTTAAATTATGGTAAACATTATCAAACTATTATGTGCGCCAAAATTGCAAATATATTATTGTTAAAGTTCAAGCTATAATTTCTCTTGATAAATATTACATGCATAATCATACGTAGTAGGGGCCATTTACGAAATTTGAATTCTTGAATAAATTGAGAAAATTATAATTTCACAATATGAGTTGCTTAAATTTTTTTCGTACTTCAAGAAAATTATCCTTGATTAAAGAGATATTGAAGACATAAAACAGCATCCGCATTTGATTGGGCTTACGTCATTTTCAATACATACAGTCAGTTTTACGTCAATAAAGTTGATTATCTTGTTGTTGATAGAAATAAATAAAAAATTTGAGTGTTTGTATTGTTCTTACTCATCCTTTGAAAACACTTATCAGTGAACTAATTTAGATTCAGTTTTGTATTTCTAATGACTTCATTCATATTATATATGTGTAATGGGATGACATTTGTATCTGTACAATCTCTTAAATAAAGCATAATTTTTTCCTAGGATAAAAAATTTAAGCAAATCATATAGTGATATTATAATTTTTTGAATTTATAAAAGAATTAAAATTTCGTGAATAGCCCCATTGAATTTAAGTCTTTTTCAAGTGTTTGATTTCTTGTATTTTTAGATTCAAACAAATTCATTTTTGATAATCAGTACAATAGCTATTGAAAGGTTTACAGCAGTTCTCTTTCCCATTTTCTATAAAAAGTATTTTACAAAAAGAGTTTGTTTGTACATTATGACGTTACCCTGGATATACACAATTACTATGACCCTCTATAAAGCGTTTGCAACACTGAAGTTTACATATGGGACTTGTTTTAAAGACTATGAAAATATATATGCGGTTGTTTATGGATTTGTGAGCACGTTATCTTACTTTTTGTTGCAAATAATGTTACCAATTTTCTGTTATAGTTGCATTGCAGTAAAGTTGTCAAGACGAGCTGGAATTAGATCAGGTATATATTTTAAACTGGTCTTGACTTATAGGAGAACATTGCATATTCCACAAAATTAGTCCTTTATTGAAAAAACTTAACTTGCTTAATACAAACTTTAACCAATTCTAGATGCATAGCCAATATTGTTATTTTTACTTTTACACAACAAATAATTTTTTTTGGCTAAAAGAACGGTAATCTTTACTAAGAAAAAATTTTATCGATAAATTAATTTTTCATGTTTGCAATACATGATCCATCATCTTTTCCTATGTGTTGTCATTAGTCAATTCGACAGTCATTCAATAGCAAAATTCCTAAATGTACAATTTATTGCAAGTATATTTGAACATGAACTAATGCACTTGCGGATCCCACCTTGAAATTTTGAGAAAAATATATTGTTGACAGCCACTGAATTGATTCTACCTAATATCTGTATACCTATATAGGTTTTTTATAAATTCAACCTCAATTTTATAGCACAACTATTGCTTAGGTGGAGTTCAAAGAATCAGTAAAGTTGTATCTAAAGCCAAGAATAACACAACTCGGATGTTATTCTTCATAACTATTATATTCATTGTATCCACACTACCAAATCAAGGACACTTCCTTTTCTTCGTCAACGTCCTCAAGCACCAGTTGTGGGGATTCGAAACTGTTTATGAGAAAATAGCAAAGTTATGCATGCTCAGCAATTTAGCAGTGAATGTTTTTGTTTATCCCATTGCAAACATTGAATTTAGAAACGCTATGTTAAAACTTTTACCTAAAAAAGTTGCTCTTTGATAAGATAATACTATATAGATATTGCCTTGAAGTAACCATTTATTGTCGGCTATCCTGTTTATATTACCTATGTGCAAACCTAGCTAAAAATGCAAGATATTTAAAATAAATTTGAAACTAGAAGTTGAAATTGTCGATCCCAGGATATTGGAATCACTAAAGGCAATCATGGAAATTTTTCAAAAAATGTTTCGTAGGATAATATTCAATATTTACTAAAATTTTTCGTATGATTGCTGCCATTTTTTAAATTTGAACATGGCTAATGCATGTTTCAAATTCAACACTATATTTTTATGCTAGAATCATTTGCCTTGAAAAACCTAAAAATAGCATGCAGTAAATGCCTGTAAGAATTGAACTTACTCTGTTCCTTGTAAGATATGAAAATTGTATATATACAATAAAGTAGTGAATGTTCTTGTGGAAAAACTAAGCAAACATACAAACAAACTTTTCTCCGATATATATTAATTTTTAACAATAATTTGAAAATCTATTAGAGTAATATGCTGAAGCTCTTTGAATGAGTGAAATTATCTGTGACACCTTAGCTCATAGTATATTTTGCAAAAATTTTCCAACAAAATCTAAAATTCTAACAAGTTCTAGTTCATAAAATAATATTTCATATCTCCATAAAATTACTTAGATTTGTTATCACAGACATTTTTTTTGCAAACAAATTCATTTACAAGGTTTTTTTCTTTGATGATTATTCAATTCTGATTAAAAACAACAATCTAAAAAGCTCTAGTATTACCGTCATGAATTAGTTTATACATGATATTAAATCAGAAATAAAGTGGTGCAGATTTTTCCTGTATAACCCGACCTGAATGCACTAAGTTTTAGCCCTTTTCCGAATATAGCCGAGTCACTTCCGCCTTTGCTACTTTTTAATTCATTTGTGGATAATTGCAAACAAGTAGAAATATATTCTTTCTAACAAAAATGTTACTACTAATATCTTTATCAATTAAACGTTTTTTGCTATCATTGTATTAGCATCACTAAAACAAATTATATATTTGATAATTGTAACCTTACAAGTAATTTGCTCTTAGTTCTAAAATAGAAATTTTCAACTTATTGTGATCCGGTTCTAGACTTATCAAGACAAAATGTTAATTTTCAATTTTGAAAAACGTTACAAACATAAGAAATATTACAACAACCTGCTTGATAAAATATAAAAATTTTAGAATCCCTGTACAAATCCAGTTTATAATAAGAATTTGAAATTCTAACGCCTCTATTTTTTAGAGGATAAAAGTTTAAACTGTGGTCTGTACCGGTTGGCGCTGCAGAAAATACAGTAGAGGCCAAATTAATAGTTACCTCTCCATTCTTTCATGTTCTCTTCTCTCTATTTCACTTTGGATATGATTATTAAATTAAAACAAAACTTTGCACAAATATTCTTCATATCAGCACAATTAAAAAAGAATGTATAGAAAGATGATGCTATCTTAAATTATGATGATGGCATCAAATCTAAAATTTAGACTTTAGTGATTAGAAGTGCTTGGAATTTTATAGAATTCATTCCTAACTATCAACATTTGCTTGTATAAGCCGTTGCAAAAGTCTGGCATTATTTTTCCTTGCTTTATCTGGAGGAAGGATTTCTCAATCCCATATTAAATTTTTGATCATTGCTTAAAAAATTCGGGAGCATTGTTAAGATTTTTCACAAATTATACTAGTGTTCATAGGCCTTTTATTATTTTTCTAATCTTCCTCTCATTTTATGTAAGATATTGTTCTTCAACTGGTAGCACAATCTTCCTATTTTGCAAAAAACTTATTGTTAGTCAGCATAGGCGGCTCGTATGTGTAAGCAATGCACCAAGTACTTGCCTAATAATTTATGAATAAATGAATTTCATTCTTAATTAATCAACTTACATTTATACAAATGTACAAATAGTAAATTGTTAGTTTGCATTAAACAACATTCAAGCATCAAGTAATAATATGAGTGGAATATGGGACATAATTCATTATGATTTGCTCTAAAAATAATTCAACGATTGCGCGATAGCAAGCAGATGCCTTAATGCTGTACCTAAGCTCGCTCAAACGATTACAATTCCGTTTTCTTAAACTCATCGCTTGAAGACTTAGCTAGCAAAGCAAGCAGTCCGTCCATTGCTTCGCATTGAAACACTCTTGTTGTAAGCCCTTGGAACGGTTACCAACTAAAACTTTAAAGATTTTTAAGTTCTTCAAAGTTCTTATAAGAATTTTTAGAAGGGTCACTATAATTAGAAAAAAATCATTTTGGTTCCTTAAAGAGTTGCATTTGAGTATATGGTTTATTAACTTTGTTTTCAAAGGCCGAAATCAATTCTGTATTCCATTAATGGATTGCATTACATTCTTAAATCTTAAAATTACTAAACTTAACTTATTAAGAAAAATATCATTTAATTGCCAATATTTAAAATTTCATGTAATTTTGAAAGGGATAGTTCCAATTTTATGCTTTAAAAAACCAAGCTAATTATTTTAAAGCTTTGTTGACACTTTTAATCAAACTTATAACAGCTTGAAAGAACTTGAAAGATCTTTAAATTTAAGTTGGTAACAATTCCATGTTAAAGAACCTAGAGCTATGCGGTTACGAACATTTCATAACCTTAAACTAACCGTTGGTTTTTTCTAGTAACTGTACCTGCCCGTAACCTACATTTTGTTAACCTAACGACCCTTAGCCGCTTTAGATTTTTTTAAATCGCAAAACAAAATATTTATGTATATAGTTTTCAACAACAATGACAAAAATGTAAAAAGTCTTTGAAACAATAATATGCTGATAAACGGAGTACGGGTACCCTACAATTAGTTAAATTTCTTTCCGACAGAAGAGATTGATATCAGAAAATCATAGCCATTTTCGGTTATAACCGTAACTGCTCTAACTTGTAAAATTTTTAACCGTGCCCGCGGTTAAATCCGTAACCGCACAGCTCTAAAAGAACCACGCGAAATATTTTCATTCAATATAATAACCCAAAGTAAGCATAATATTCATTATTTAAGCATCAACCAGAAACATTTCTATATTCAAACAGTGCCAGAAACAGAATATATTTAAGCGAAGCTTCTATTTGGGATAATGGTTATTCGCATTTTTATCCCCCGGTTTTCTTGTAAAAATCATTAAATAAAAATACAGCCATTTATTTTGCTTTGACAGAAATTAGAAAATTATATAGGAATTATTAATAAAAGACGAATTTTTTCTACTAATTTGCAATTAATTTATTAGAAAATCAATTGTGACTTGGATAATTTAGGAGTGATATATCTTGAAATAAATTATGCACTCAAAAGGAGGCCAGTTTCACATCACTATACAAATGCCGTTTTATAGAATTATTAAATTTTAAAACTTTGAGCAAATTAAATCTGATTACCCTCAGCTGTGATTTTCTGATCTAAATTTCGACTCCATTTTTCTCAATCTTGAAAACTTAGTAATTAATCTCAATTTTGCTATCATTGGCATGACTCCACTCTTAAATCACAAAATTCGATATTTTGGGATTTCACATATAAATATATTTTTCATGGTTTCATATTTATATAAAATTTGATTACTTAAAAGGATTTGCTTGCCTAGCTTTTCCATGCACGGGCCGCAACTGTAAGTAAGAAAATTCAAATTATATTTGATAGTTTATGAATGGATAATAATAAATTCCAAACTTTTCCAATCACTGATATCTATATAAAATTGGTTTAAAAAATGTCATCAAAATTTTCGCACTTGATGACGTCATCAAAAATTATGATAGCATCAGATTTCTGATGATTCTAATTTGCCGGTGGAGAAATGAAGAATATTTATGCAAAGTTTCATTTCATTATGATAATCAA
Organism: Hofstenia miamia; assembly: GCA_900660155.1. Lineage (NCBI taxonomy): Eukaryota > Metazoa > Xenacoelomorpha > Acoela > Hofsteniidae > Hofstenia > Hofstenia miamia. The sequence goes on along the minus strand of CABFPE010000965.1, from coordinate 14,845 downwards.
ATCCAAAGTTAGGTATAGGGGAGGACAGTGTGGGAAAAATAGAGATGGGATTCTATTAATTTGTCATCTACTATAAGTATGTCTCTGATTGACAATATTGGGCATTTATTTTTAATTATTTTTCAGAAAGCAAATGGGTTTCAGTACTAGCATACTTTTACCATGTCAAATGACTTTGCAAGCACAATTAATGATATATATGAAAAGCTTAGAAGAGGTCCCCATCAGCATTAAGTTGATGACCATAACAAATGCGTTTATGAACGTATTTCTAGTTTATGAGTTGCTTCAAATTTAGTAAATTTTAATGCATATTAGTAATGCACCAACTCAAAGTTGTTTGAGGTACTATTTGACCCCGGGGTTTCGGTAACATGCAAATGCAATTTATTAAGGTGTTATTAGATATTTTTTAAAATTTGAAATATATTTGAATAATGGATAAATTTATGAGGACGACTCTATCTAAATTTGCAATCAAAACTTATATTTTAATGAATTTATGTGGGTATTCACCCGCAAAATGCGTATGAGACATTACAAGAGATTTACGAGATTCTATTGATGTCAGTTAACTGCATCATAGAAGGCATTAGGTGCTCATAAGCGAAGCCTTTCAATAATTTATCGCAATAATTTTGAAACGCAATAAGTATGCAAAAAAAATATATTACAATAGAAACTAAGTAATAAAATAATATGTCAATAAATTGCAATATTCTGCAATATTTAGATTAAATGCGAACTACCTATTTTCATCAGAGAAAAGTCCCATTTTCTATCAAATTGTTAATTTACGAACTTACTGCAAGGTACATTTAACATAGCAGATATCACCTTGTACTCTACTATCCACATTACCATGAATATTTCTTTTTTTTAGTCTCTCACGACGACGAAAATTTTTTCCCAACGTTCAGAAATCACCACAGGCCCGTAGTGAGGACTATCACCTAAGGGGGTAAACACACATTCAAGAGAGGTTGATCTGAATTTTGACTTTCCTTAAAAGTTAAGCTGAAAGGAGAAGTCATCAAGTAATAATAAAGTAAGTAACCAAAGGTGAGACAAAGCCCGGCGAAAATTTTTTGAAAATAGAGACGAAATAGACCCTAGAATTGCATTCCAAGATCTTAGTAAAAGCAAAGTTACAACTATTAAGTTAAAAAATTTTATTTTAACATGCTGATACTGCTTTTACAATTATTTCACATGCCATTTAACTTCAATTGTTATGAGGCTTACAAAAATTGTTTACATCAATTCTTTGGGTTACTAGATTATGGCTAAATGTATTTTTATTGCAAATAATTGCATAAATAAAAAGGTGAAAAAATCGCATAAAGGCACAAACAGTGAAATATTTTTATATGCAGTGATAAAGCAATACTAAAACCCAGTTTATGTATTATAAATCTAATCATGCCTAACTAGAAAGTGACTAAAAGACAAAAAAAATTATAGTTAGAAAATGCAGGCCAAATAATAAGTGTTACTGACAAGTGACGTCGGCCTGCTTATACAAGAATTCTCCAGTCCCACTTCAGTGATCTTAAGAGGTCTATCTATAGGTAAGGAAACAGTTAAAGTTCTGTGTTGCTCTCATGAGCTCTAAATCCTACACTTATACATTAAAAACAATTTAGTTTAGGGTAAAATATGAATTCAAAATTTGAAACAACAACAAGTGTTTTTCTGCACGCAAGTCAACTTTCATGGAAAATGATTTCTTGCAAAAAGTAGCATGTAGTGCAGAATTCTTCACAAATATTTTGATTAGAGCAAATTTTTAGTATTTTTTGAGAGCTTCCTTCTGCTAAACTCGTACGTTATGCGCATTGACAGAACATAAATTTGAAAATGTTTACCTTGAATAAATATTGGTATCAATTCCATTTATGAAATTCTGCAACATTTTAAGAAATGAAGAAATCCGACTTGCTAAAATATCTTGGCTTGATTGTCATTTTTGTAATGCCCGCAAGCTTAGGTTTCTTTTCATTTACTCCTTATCTCTATATTCATGATCTTCTTTAGAAAGACACTGAATTGCTAATCATCTACTTCAAATCTAAAAGAATGTAGTACATTAAGTGATAATGACAAAAACCTTGTTTTTGCAAATGGTTTAATATATTTTAGAATATTTTAGTGCATTTAACAATTAAAATTTTTAAAAAAAGTTTCAAAATTAATCGGTCTTTTCTACTTTTGTTGAAATAAGTGAAAATTATCATTTACGCTCAATAGCTTTCACTTGGTTACAAAAAAATTATTAAACCATGCATATTTATTGTAAAGAAACATATACAAAATTCCAGTGACATGTTGTTGTGACATACTATATGTATTTCGCTAACATAACAATTTTTTTTAAAAGTACATTCATAATGAAAATAATTGCGTAATAATTAGTATTGCAATGTACTAAAATAATGGCAAAATGAAAAAAAAAATTAACAAATTCCAATGGCAAACCCCGTCCCCTCACACCCAGCTTTGAGTTCACTCAATGGACTTCAATTTGGTGGGGAATAAAAATATGCCTCCATTAAATATTGCAGCCAGGCTTTCTTAAACCCTATGTTACAAACAAATATTAATTTCAGTACGCTGCTTAGTTCTGTAAATATAAGCAAAGAAATACATAAAATATCAAGAAAAATTGTCATTCTTAAAACATCCCTTCAATAACATTGATCTATCTTGCGATAGGAAATTTCGTCCAAAGATATGTTATAGGACTACATGGGGACATTAGACCAAAACATATCATTGAACTGGGACTAAATTCAATGGAACCACGCAGTGATGATCAGTTAGTGTATAGTTTAAGCTGTAGTTTAAACTATTTGTTAAATTAAATAGTGTTAAATACACAAATATTAACGGATTTTTAATGGAATTAGTTTAAGCTATCGCGTTAATTCTGGCTTAATATTAACCGAAATGCTATTGGCCAACGACATAATCCACATTCATGATTCCTCATAAGTCACGATTCCACTTTCAGCCACTAGCAAAAAATTGGGGGGCTGTCAAATTTTCTAGTTTTTGATTACTTATCGAAGTTATCGTTTCGATTGAATATTTTAAAGATGAATTGTGTAATCTCAGTTGTACTTCTATGGTGAATTGAAATACAACTGTTCTATTGTCAGGGTTGGAATTGTTTAAAACATAGCTTGTTTATATGTCTTTAAAATTGTTTGATTATGCACAAAAATCGTTAATACAAATTAATTCAATTTTTAATATAACTTAATTCAATGTGGGATTTTCACTAAAATTTAAATTTAAATATTTTTAGCTAAAAATGTTAAATTTAGTTTAAATTCTTAAAAAATAAGGCAACCATTAAACAATATTTTCTAAATTTTCCAGAATTCACTATTTCTTTCGTGTTCAGATGATGTCACTACCTTTACATTTTCCAGAAATTCATCTTAAAAGTAAGAGTTTTATGATTCAAAAGGTAGTGACATCATCTGAACAAGAAAGAGACAGTGAATTTCTGCAAAATTTAGCAAATATTTTTATTGGTTTTTTTATTTTAAGGAATTTAAACTAAGTTAAGCATTTTTGGCTAAAAATTTTCAAATATAAATATTAGTGAAAATCCCCCATTGTTAATACAGCATAATTCTGTTGATAATATTTCTATATTTTCCAGATTTTATGACTGGTAGGATTCGGAAACCAGAAAAAGAGTTCCTTGAACAACATGCCCGATTCACCACAACAGAAGACTGTTATGAGTGTATCCTTTGTCCAAAAATTCTGAAGGGTCTTAGAAAAAACAACTTCAGTTCGTCTTCCAAGGATCATTTACAATGAATGCAACGACAAATTTACACGGAATTTGAAATTTTCTTACTCTCAAAACAATTTCGACTGATGAGGACACTACAATAAGTACCGAATGCTACTTTGAAGAGAGATTCATTGCTTTGCAAATTCACTAATACTGTGCTTCCAATCAATATCTTTCAAAATCTTTCAAACTGAGAATTTCTTAAAGCACTTATCGGTCATGGAAAGATACCGGATTATAAATCTAGCGAGAAGTATAAGAAACTGCTGCTATACAGAAGCTAAATCGAATCTATGATGCTAAACACTTTGGTTTCCAAATGTAGAACTAGCAGAAAAAAAGAAAAGAAAACTGTTTATTCATATCGGTTTCAACTATAACCTCAACAAAGTCAGTATTAACTGCTCAAGAAATCCATTCTAACATTAGAAAATTTCAGACATGATCCAAACAGCTGTTTTGGGATACAATCGGAAAATTGTTCGGCTATGATTGCTACGGCCAGGATATTTGCAGAGCAAGATACAAATGTATTTGTTTGTGGTGATTTTGAACAACAATTTGATTGAGACGCTGTTTTTAAATAATTCATTGGGTGTGGAGCTCATCATCTCAACAATGCAATGTGAGATACTGCAAAGGATATCTCATTTTTCAACAATTTGAACGAGTTTGTAAGAAAACACATCTCAAGAAATTTGAATCACTTTAATTGCACACCACTAAGCGGAGGAAAACTAAATTGATTTGCTTCAAAATAAGTGTTGTGCAATAATTCAATTGGCAAGTTCATTACATGTTTTACAACAAAGTGAAATAGCGCGATTTAAACAAGAAGGCTTAGTCAGCAATAAATCGTCATACATGGTTTTATAGATTCATAGGTTTTGGTGTAAAACGTGTTTGAAATAGACACTTTCAATTTTTCTATTGAAAAATCGATGTTGGGAATAAAATTTTTAAAAATCCTGGCAAGTTCTTTAAGAGATCAACAACATAATATGCAATAGTGAAATGTCAGACAAAACCTTCCTGACAGGGATTGATCATAGAGGCTTTTCTAGATGATAAAGAAACGTCAGAATTTATTATTTCATTGTCTCACTAATGTATTAACATAGCAAATTTCATGCACGCGAAATTGAAGATAATATTTCTCAGATTATTAAAATGAGCCTAATTTCTTCCTATGTGGTCCAAAACTTGCCAGCACAAGATGGTATGGCCATTTAACAGTTGCAGTTTTCAAACTCACATTAAGACCTTCTTTTCATCAAGAAAACCGAAAACATTCTAGAACATTTTCAAAGCTGGATCATCTTGCTATAAAGCAGATGCAATCAATTTTACTAAAAATTCGAACGTATGGACGCTTCTTAGAGTCTGAACCGCCACTTGCAGATTTTGTGGTGCCACTTATAAAACGGGTGGCAATTTTGCTGAAAAGGTGGAGCGAAATTGAAGACATATCACAAGAGGTGAGAAACTTGTGTTAGATTGGAGACATCACTGGGGACAATACGCAGATTTGGTGATTTTCTGAACTTTTCGTATGCTGCAGTATGCTTACACCCTTTAAAGGACTCTCGCAGACTTTTATGGATTAGCAAGATGAGAGGCGTGATATTTTTTGAAGATGTCTTCAATAGTTTGGATAGAGAAGATGAAATCATTCATACAATGACTGCAGAGGTTCACATGGTAGACCAGATCGAAGTTGTGTGCAGTGAAATGGGATTCCATGAAGTGGAACAAAACCATGACAGTTTTTCCATTCAACTTCAAAATTTTCAGATAATGGTAGACGGTGATATAGGCCTACTTTTTGATACTTTAAACGACCATCAACACGGAAGATATATCCAAAGATTGAGAAGGTGATAAAGTTGTGCTTTGTGTAATACCAACTACCGCCTTGGCTGAGCGAGCTTTCTTTAAGGCTAAATTCCTGACTGAAAATCACCAGAAATGCCAAGTTAATTTATATTTATTGTTTTAATTTTTCATAAGTGTTAATCACTTGATTTGTAAAAGAACAAATGAATTAAATGAATATTATTAATATTATTATTAAAAAAAACTCAATTGCAATGCCTGTGCAAATGATTCGAAATTTTCTAAATTGAATATTGCACTACCTTTTTTCTAGAAATTGGTTAAACGGATCCTTTAAATTCAAAGTTAATAGTTTAAAATGAGAAAATCCGTTAAAATAATTAAACTGATGATCACTGGAACCACGAAAAATCTAGTTACATGGTTTGTTTATCTTTCTACAATTTTGTAGTTGTCCTCTCTGTATGCATTAAAATTCCCAAATATATTGATGCGCTATTTCTAAATAGAGTCAACTTTGTTAGGCGTTAAAACAACTTCTAAGTAGAATTTTATTAAATTTATCTACCTATAATTGGTCAAAAAACAAAAATCTCAGAATGTTTGGTCAAAAAATGTAATTTTGCCTGAGTGTGAGCGATTTTATTTCTGCAGCAAACATCGTCAATCTAGTTGAAATATTTGACTAATATTAAACTTGATCGATTAAAGTTGTAAACATTTACCTAATGTAGGTCAATTTTTTTTAATCAAATATGAATTATGCATGTACAGGATAATTGTTTAAATGCTGTAAGGAAAACACTATGATTAATAAAATCAATAAGCACTTTTGAAAACAACTAGGTGTTTCTCACTATATGTTGAAAACTTTTGAAAGAATTAATTACTCTTAGACAGCAAAATTACGATCTCTGGTCCAATGTTGACACATCTAGAATTCTAGACCTTGTGAAGTCACCTGTACCAGAGCTGAAATCGAGTTGAGATTTTGAAACTTGACCCTGAAATGTAAATTTTAACCATATTTCAACCCAAATTACAACCCGAATCTTAAGTATAAAATTGATTAAAATTATATTCATTGAATTTTTATTTAAAATATAATTTTTTTTTGATGCTTTGAAAAAGAATTTAATATTTTTAAGCCTTCAATGTTGTCAGCTGCCAGTGAGGAAAGAATTTAATATTTTTAAGCCTTCAATGTTGTCAGCTGCCAGTGAGGAGCGATTTTCAGCCACAGTAAGCACACAAGAAGAGATGTCTCGTTCAAATAGACGAGTTTAACAATAATTCGAGGTGGAAATCTTTTTATTTCATAACATAATTCATTCATGATAAATATTAGCAGATGCACGATAAAATGTCTATAAATCAAAAACCATAATTTGTATTCTTTATTCAAGTCATTTGTCCTGCTGATAATTCAACTTTTTTGTTCAGGAAGCAATCTAACACCAAATACAAATGGGCTTGAGATGATACACATTACAATGATCAAAACAAACTTTGGTATTATTATCATTTTATCTTGTTAGATCTTAGAAAAAAATTTTTCCACCCGATTTTGATACTAGTAGAATTAGATATTGAGTATTCGTGAAATCAATGACCAACTACAGTATTTGCCAAAAAATATCCCAATAGAGCACAAAGAGATCCGATTATGGCATTAGGAAATCCATATTGAGATTGAAAGATTCAATATATATAATTTTTAGATTGATAATGAGTGCAATTTTTTTGAGAATAGTAAACCATAGATAACTACTGTACATGTATTCATATAGTTTACATATACTTTCATACTGCTTGTTCTCAAGTGCACCAGCTGCTGGAAAACACATTTTTCTTTGTGAATGTTTCATTTGTTGAAAAAAAGCACACTTTATTTACCGAAGTCATCCTCAAAAATTGCCAATTTGATTATCTGTTCAATGTATATACTCTTTTTCATAATGATATATGTTGGATATTGATTTGCACAATTGGGATGTTTGCTTGCCTTAGTTGGATCTCTTCTTGCCTTATTCAGATCTCCTAATCCCTATGAGGATCTTTTTGTGCTTTATTGAGATCTCCTAAACACTACATAGATCTCTTTGTGCTCTATTGGGATATTTTTTGGCAAATACTGTAGTTTTACTCTTTACTCATGTTCAATCTGGAAAATGTATGGAACGAAGAAATGCATCTTTTCTAGTATTAATTGCGGTTGTACATAATTTGCTGTTTTTTGTTGACGAAGAAATTCTTATTTGCAGAGAGGTAGAAATGGGGGNGGGGGGGGGGGCAGGTGGCCCATTGAAATTGCTAAGACAAGTTAACAACGTAATGCCCAGAGCATGAGTGTCAGGAACTAGATCATGAAAAGAAACTTCACGCATTAAGGCGAAGGCAGAATAGTGTCTATTCTCACTCTTACTTTACATTAATAGTTATAATTATTTGCGCCCTTAACTTAGGGCATTGCTATAAATGAATTAGGTCAATGTTTTAAGTAGTGCGGTTTATGATTATGTAAGACACTGTGAGTGTGTACTTGCTGGAGAGTTATGTAATGTTTTTCTTAAATTGCTTAGATTTTTAATTCTATTAACAGTTTGAGCTGCAGTACTTATCGCAATATGTTGGCACTGCTTAACTTATTCTGTAGCAACTGCAGAACGTAAAATTGCAAATTAAGTATTGCTATGCAATTTAATTGCTCAACATTACCACAGAAAAGACTTCAAAATCCCATAATTTTGCTTACTGTAATTTTTGATTTTGTGCATTGCATTTCTTTATTGATTTATCCTTTAACACTAAGAAATCCGAGCGGTCAAATTTGACCGCTTTGAACATCTTAAATGCATGTAATGAGAATTTAAATAAAAAACAACTTATTTTTTTCTTCTGACACTTCTTTCATTTTCTTTGTTCTTGTTAGTTTTACTTGAAGGCGTCAATTCTGACAACTGCATGAATTTAAGATATACCTTTACCGTCCCACCTCCCCCAAGCTTTCAAAGGTCTTGCTTATATAGAAAAAAGATTAGTTATTATAGCAAGCAATAGTTTGGCATGAAAACAATATTGGCAAATATCTACAAACTGAAATGCAAAATCATACTGTATTTTTATATTCAAACATAATCAAAATTCTTCATAGAACGAAAGAAATTATAAATTTAAGAAATATTCCTTAAAAATATTGAATATTCATAATTTCATAGTTTTCACAGTCAAAGGATTCACAATCAGCTGAAGGATGCAATAAAACACATTTTTACAGTTAATATTCATTGTTTATTGGCTTATTTCAAATATCTTCGACCTGGTTTCAAGAGGGTTTAGACATTCTGAACAATGATTCCGTAGGCATAGCATTGTTAGGTATGACACCATAAAAATTGAGAATACTTCAGTCATAGGTGGAAGCGAGCAGGGATGACTTGCAGGTTTCGTCTGGTCGAATCAAGGTGCTTCGTCAACCTGGAATTAAAAAATGCATTTTTTATAAAATTATTTCTTCATTTTCACTTTTTTGACCACAAAATTTTTAACCAATTAAGTGGACTTTTTGAAGAAAGTGAAAAGCATTTTAATCCAACTATTCTCATAAAAATTAGCATTTTATCAGCATTCTGAATTCAAAAATGGTAAAACAGATGTTTTCATAGAAAAAATCCTTCAAAGAATAGATTTATAGCAAAAAATGCACTCATTCCTTAAAATTCCCCTAGTGACCAAACATACAAAGTTTTCTATCTCTCACAAAGAGAAGTATATTTCAAAAATTATTTTTGTAATTCCTTATGACTTACAATTTTTATCAGACATGTAAGTATGAGCAATTTCATGATTGAGGGTTGAAAATTTGCAAAGATCTGATGATTATAAAGGGAATGACAACATATGTGACTTTATTAATAATCAAATTGTAAGAATTAAACAATGTAGACTGCAATTCAACTGTCAATATTTGAGATTTATTAAATTTCATTTCAAATTCTTAATTTTGAGGAATTGCAAAAAATATGTTTTGATTGATTTTGATAGCTATCATTAATAAACATGTTTTCTTTTTAACTTAGAATATAATTTCTTATTAAGTGTAGTACATTGGCATAATTATACACCTCAATAAAAGCTGCTAATACTACACTTAATGCGTCAATAACAACATAAAATACACAAATCTATAAAAACGTAATAACAAAAACATGGATTCGGAATTATCAGTTTACCCCGCTTATTGCTAATTAATGATATCTTTTAAGGAACTGGAATACTTTCCATGATGTAGAAGCTATTTTAGGGATATATTGTTTAAGGAAGTAGTTATTAATTTGATTTTTAAATTTAATTCGCTTTATTTCAATTGGTAAGTTGTTCCATAGATCAACTGCTGAGTTTAAAAATGAATTTTTAAGAAAATGCTTCTTGAACTTCATTTTACTGAATTTGGATGTTCTCGAATGATAAGTTGAACACGCATATAGGGGAAATTGCAGTTTACTATAAGGTGAGCGCTGGTTTGAGGTATCCCAAAATTTTATTAATGAAAAGTATCTTACGAAATATGAAGCATCACTAATACAATATAAACGTTTTCCATTCTTAGTAGAATAATTTTCGTTATAAATATTAGCTGCCCATTTGATTTGTGAATCCATTTTATTTATTAATGAGTGGTTTATGTTATTAAATAAGATATTGCATTATCAGTAATGACTTAATACTAGAGAGTTAACTAACATTAATTTCATTTTTGCATTTATAAAGTTGTCCACATGCGCAATAGTTTTAATTCCCATTGCCATTTTGCATAACACTATGCGTATGTGATTTGAATAGTTTAATTCATTATCAATTTATGAAGTCTCATTAATAGAGGAATTATTTATTGTACTGGTTTTTAAGGGATAGTATACATTAAATATTAAAGACTTAAACATTGGGTCTTTTTAAAAATTACTGCAAATTATTTGCATCACGTTAGGCAATTTGAAAAGGATGCAAGAACAGGGGCAGATACAGAGGAGGTGCAAAAAATTACAAATTATTTTGTACCCAATGGGGTGCATCAAGTTTTGTATTCAACTTCTCCAAAATTACAAGAAACACTTCTGTGACTTTTTAAGACCTAGGCCAATTTTCGTAATTTGAAAATTCTATTGATTTTACCAAGATTTTTGCGTTTTGGGAAGTTTCATTTTCTTGAATTTTTCAAAATAGTCGCTTAATTTTGACGAGTTTGTACATTTTCACAATTTTATTTGAACATATTGTACTTTACTTGATCCTATATAATTAAAAATCGGCACTAAAAATTTCTCATTTGTAGTGCACAATGAAATCCTATAATTCGAAATACATAATTTATTCAATTTAATGCATATTTTAGTAAAAAGTTACACAAATATACCGTTGTTTATAAAAATAGTCCTATTTTGTTAAAAAATCGTAGCTAATTCATAGATAATTACAAAATGGTCCAAGCATCACGATAAAAATCTGAAAGCGGTGGGGTATCTATTTACAACAGAGATGTGCTCATGAGGTTATAAATTCTGTGTAAAGAGGTCAAAACGCTACTGATGTGTGTGTACAGGCCAATAAATTCATGTAGCCCAACAATATATAGAAGATTTGAGGATATGAACATTGAGTCAATTTCACATCTCGACAACTATGATAATGCAAAATGGCATCAATTGCTAATATCAGGTGATTTCAACAAGGCTCCTTTAACAAATCTCACACAGTGATTAGACCTTGAATCATGCATAAATTTTGCTACGCAAAAACAAAGCCAACGGGACAAAATTCTTCTTAGTTTTGCAAACTGCTATGAAAAGCCTATCAAATCCCCAAGTCTTGGAAAATATGACCATTCTGCTATTTTGTTAAAACCAGGAAACATGCAAGAAGTCAGTATTCCGGAGAATCACACTATATGATACACGAATGAAATATCAATTTGGTTGAACGTCCTCTACTATCTAACAACGGGTACTCAAATTACTGTTGATAATCTTTCAAAATCTATATATCAACCCATTCAACAAATCTTTGAAATATATCCAAAGCGAGTTGTCTCGATAACATCCAAGGATCTGTTGAGCATTACACTTGTAATCAAAGACTTGATAAATAAAAAACACAATGCAGTGCAAAATGGACACCACAATGTAGTAAATCAGCTTTCATGTAGAATAGAATACCAAGTGTATTATAAATCATATAAATATGATTGCTACAAATGACAATAGAACAAAATTGTAGAAATTTATCACATCCAAGAAGAAACTATCACAGCTCCGGAAAAGTATGCTTCAGTGTCTTTTCAAGAATGATAGCACAGAATTAGCCGTAGAGGACATTAATAAACTCATTTCTGAATTGTGTACCTCCAGACCTGCTTTCCCTCATATTGAGCAAACCACAGATCACTTACCTCCTGATAATATACTGTTGCCAAGTGAAATAGACGTCTTTAATTTATTGCGTAAAGTCAACCAAACTAGGAGTAGTGGACAATTCCCCGGATGGTTTTGGATGGCACTTCCCATACATATAATATGGACCCGTAGCCTTGTTGGGTTCTAATTTCCCAGTATTTAGAAAGAAGAAATTATATCCCCAATTGCAAGGTGAAGAATGTTGAAGAAATAAAGCAGTTTAGGCCTATTACATAGATCGCATATATGGAAAGAAAATTAGTAATGCCTTTGGTACATATCAATTCACATATCAAAAAGGTATTTCAGCAGAATGCAGTTGCGTTTTTGCTCGCAACTTGGAGGAGAATTCTTGACAAAATGTCTGCAGCATTCACCATTTTGTGCATTGATTATGCCAAAGCATTCAATACAGTGGAGTATGCTAACCTTTTGGAAAAACTAAGATTAATTCCTGAAATTGCTGCTGTTATCCCGTCATACTCTGATTTTCTAACATCCAGAACTATTCAAACGTTAAAATCAAATGTAGTTTCAAGATCAAAACGTAAATCGCGTGGACTCCCTCAAGGCACAGAATGCAGTCCAAAACTTTTTCCGGTCATGATAAATGATTTGACAGTCAAACACAAGAACAATATCCTTATTAAATACTCAGATGATGTAACAGCAACATTGATATCAATGGCTCAAAGTGAAGCAGAACAGATATTTGAGCCCAATCAGACTAATAGGCTCATTATAAGCATAGAGAAGACAGTGCAAATGATTGAACATAATTCTAAATCAAAACATGACCCAAAACCAATAAATATAAATGGCAATACAATCAAATGCGTCAAACAGATAAATCTTCTTGGAATATTGATTGATGATAAATTGTCCCTTGCTGGCGAAATTGAGAAATGTTTAAGTCAGGGCCGAAGTGCGTTGTGAATTCTAAAATATTTAAAAAGATCCGGAGCTAAACCACAAGAATTACAAGTCTATAGAGCATACATAGAATCAAACCTAACGTATGCACCACTAACTATGGCAGGTAGTAATCACAAGAAACTAGATGTCATTGCACATAAAGCCTACAAAATTATTTCAATTTTCCAACAAGCACCTTCTTCAATTATTAATAAATGTAAACTGCAGAGATGGAATAGCATTCTTGACCTACGATCACCCCCTCTTTTAAAGTTTGTAAGTTCCCTAAGAAAATTTGAGTCTCCCAGCCATGATCTTTTCTGCTTGCCATTAGTAAGAACGGAACCTAGATAGAAAACTTTTCATCATGTTGTTGCTTCATTACACAATACTTTGTAAATAGTTGACACTATGTTCAGTTGTTTGAACTTGTAATATATTTACTTTACTTTACTTTACTTTGGGCTAATAACAATGAAATAATTAAAACTTATAAAAAATTATGTTGGGTCTTGAGAATTTCAAATAGCATCACAAATAAATACAAATATGCAAAAATATATTATGCAAGCATTAACAAATATCATAAACATGCAAATGACGAAATTCTGATTATATAATACAGTGTGAAAATCACTAATATTGTGACATTTCAAATAAAACACAGTATAAAATATGACATAGAACTTACTTTAAGAAAATGAGAAAACATAGGAATTGTAGATTTGAAAATTTACTTTAATAGATATGGTAAAATGAAATTAAAGTCCACATTGTGATAATACAAAAACTATTATCTCAGTCATTCCAAGGATCAAGTTCTTCAACTAAGTAATTATCTTAAAATACATCATTTGAATTGTTGGGTCATGATGAAAGGAAGGACATTTAAAGCAATCAATTCCTTTGATCAAATTACTTCTGTTTTCTAGAAGTTGATAAAATCTTGAAATGGTATCACTTACCTTCTATCAAGGATATCAAAATAACTATTAAATATTAAGCATGCTTGCATAATTCTGCAATAAAAATTGTAAAGTCAATTCATGTTAAAAATATGGTAATAAATCTGCTATAGTGGATACCACTAGTCAGGTAGAGTCATTTGTCAATACAATTTATTGATTAGACAAATTTGAAATACATAGCTGCTATAGCAGATATCACAACTCACATAGCCAACTGCAAGAAAAATTCAGAATTTCTGAAATTCTGGATAACAATCTTCAATGTAAAGTCTCAATACAACTCACATAGAAGATCAAACCTTTCCACATTCTTAATGTTTAAAAAACCTCATTCGTGAGTAAAATGATAACCACCAATCTATATCATTTGGAGATTCCAGATGACCTCACTCAAGAAAATAGCTTCCAACAAATTTGAAATAAATAGCTGATACAGAAGATATCACAACTCATGTAGCCAACTGCAAGCAAAATTCAGAAGTTCTGAAATTCTGGATAACAATCTTCAATGTAAAGTCTCAATACAACTCACATAGAAGATCAAACCTTTCCACATTCTTAATGTTTAAAGAACCTCCTTCATGAGTAAAATGATAACCACCAATCTATATCATTTGGAGATTCCAGATGACCTCACTCAACAAAATAGCTTCCAACAAATTTGAAATAAATAGCTGATACAGAAGATATCACAACTCACGTAGCCAACTGCAAGCAAAATTCAGAAGTTCTGAAATTCTGGATAACAATCTTCAATGTAAAGTCTCAATACAACTCACATAGAAGATCAAACCTTTCCACATTCATAAAATTATAAAAACCATCATTGAGCATATGGCAGACAATATTAGTCAATAAGAAAA
>CABFPE010000964.1:180963-194753 GCA_900660155.1 Hofstenia miamia | reverse complement strand
TATTAAATAACGGAATTCAAAATTAGCTTTTTTTTTTGAAAATTTCTTTAAAAATATTTGTTTAATTACTTAATTCATTCACAATTACAATATTGAGAATTGCGATTTAATGCCTAATGAGTTAAAAAGCTAGAGGTTGACTTTAAAAAAAAAATTTCGAAAACCCTAAAAAAAAGTGAACTCCCAAAACCAGCAGATATCTGCCGGTGTTTTGTATTGAATATTTATTGATCTAAACCATAATTTCATTTAAAATGGATTCGTAATATAGAGATTATTAAACTAGCGAAATTCAAAATTAGTTCATAAATTTTTGTAAAATTTTAATATAAATATTTGTTTCAATACTTAATTCGTCAAGCAATAAAATAGCAAGAATTGCATATTATGACCTAATGATTTATAAAACTAGATGTCGTTTATAAATAAATAGTTTCGAAAATCCTAAGAAAAAGTGAACTCCCAAAACTGGCAGATATATGCTGGTGTTTTGAATATAATATTATTTGATTTATACTATTACTTCATTTTGAAATATACTTCTAATATAGTAAAATTGAAACTAGCGAAAAATTAGCTTTTCTTTTTTTAAAAATTTTATTAATTTAAATAATTTTTGAATTACTTAATTCTTTCAGTATTACAAAACTAAGAATTGCATATTATGACCTAATGAATCATAAAACTAGACGTTGATGTTAAACAAATAGTTTCGAAATCCCTAAGAAAAAGGGAACTCCCAAAAAACGGCAGATATCTGCCGGTGTTTTGAATTGAATAATTATTGATCTATACCATAATTTCATAAAAAAATTGGTTCATAATATAGAAAATATTAAAATAGCTAAATTCAAAATTAGCATTTCTATTTTTAAAAATTTTATTAAAAATAATTGTTTTGTTTAATTACTTAATTCTTTCAGAATTAGAATATTGAAAATTGCGATTTAATACATAATGAGTTAAACGCTAGACGTTGACTTTATAAATAAATAGTTTCAAAAACCCTAAGAAAAAGTGAACTCCCAAAACCGGCAGATATCTGCCGGTGTTTTGAATTGAATATTAATTGATCTATACCATAATTTCATTTAAAATGGGTTCGTAATATAGAAAATATTAAATAACGGAATTCAAAATTAGCTTTTCTATTTTTTGAAAATTTCATTAAAAATATTTGTTTAATTACTTAATTCATTCAGAATTACAATACTGAGAATTGCAAATTAATACCAAATTAGTTCAAAAGCTAGACGTTGACTTTAAAAAAATAATTTCTAAAACCCTAAGAAAAAGTGAACTCCCAAAACCAGCAGATATCTGCCGGTGTTTTGAATTGAATATTTATTGATCTATACCATAATTTCATTTAAAATGGGTTCGTAATATAGAGAATATTTAACTAGCGAAATTCAAAATTAGTTCAAAAATTTTTGTAAAATTTTAATATAAATATTTGTTTCAATACTTAATTCGTCTAGCAATAAAATAGCGAGAATTGCAAAATATGACCTAAAGATTTATAAAACTAGATGTCGAAGTTAAATAAATAGTTTTGAAAACCCTAAGAAAAAGTGAACTCCCAAAACCGGCAGATATCTGCCGGTGTTTTGAATTGAATATTAATTGATCTATACTATAATTTCATTAAAAAATCAGTTCGTTATATAGAAAATATTAAAATAGCTAGAATCAAAAATTAGCATTTCTATTTTTTAAAATTTTATTAAAAATAATTGTTTAATTACTTAATTCTTTCAGTATTACAATACTAAGAATTGCAAATTATGACCTAATGAATCATAAAACTAGACGTTGACTTTATAAATAAATATTTTCAAAAGCCCTAAGAAAACGTGAACTCCCAAACCCAGTAGATATCTGCCGTGTTTTGAATGTAATATTAATTGATCTATACCATATTTTCATTTAATCTTTCAGAATTACAATATTTAAAATTGCGATTTAATACATAATGAGTTAAACTCTAGACGTTGACTTTATAAATAAATATTTTCAAAAACCCTAAGAAAAAGTGAACTCCCAAAACCGGCAGATATCTGCCGTGTTTTGAATGTAATATTAATTGATCTATACCATATTTTCATTTAAAATGGGTACGTAATATAGAAATTATTAAATAACGGAATTCAAAATTAGCTTTTCTATTTTTTGAAAATTTCATTAAAAATATTTGTTTAATTACTTAATTCTTTCAGAATTACAATATTGAGAATTGCGATTTAATACCTAATGAGTTGAAAAGCTAGACGTTGACTTTATAAATATATAGTTTTGAAAACCCTAAGAAAAAGGGAACTCCCAAAACTGGCAGATATCTGCCGGTGTTTTGGATTGAATATTAATTGATCTATACCATATTTTCATTTAAAAATGGGTTTGTAATATAGAATATATTAAATAACGGAATTCAAAATTAGCTTTTCTATTTTTTGAAAATTTCATTAAAAATATTTGTTTAATTACTTAATTCATTCAGAATTACAATACTAAGAATTGCAAATTTAATACCTAATTAGTTGAAAAGCTAGACGTTGACGTTAAATAAATAGTTTCTAAAACCCTAAGAAAAAGTGAACTCCAAAACCAGCAGATATCTGCCGGTGCTTTGGATTGAATATTAATTGATCTATACCATATTTTCATTTAAAAATGGGTTTGTAATATAGAATATATTTAATAATGGAATTCAAAATTAGCTTTTCTATTTTTTAAAAATTTCATTAAAAATATTTGTTTAATTACTTAATTCTTTCAGAATTACAATATTGAGAATTGCGATTTAATACCTAATGAGTTGAAAAGCTAGACGTTGACTTTAAAAAAATAATTTCGAAAACCCTAAGAAAAAGGGAACTCCCAAAACCGGCAGATATCTGCCGGTGTTTTGAATTGAATATTTATTGATCTATACCATAATTTCATTTAAAATGGGTTCGTAATATAGAGAATATTAATCTAGCGAAATTCAAAATTAGTTCAAAAATTTTTGTAAAATTTTAATATAAATATTTGCTTCAATACTTAATTCGTCTAGCAGTAAAATAGTGAGAATTGCAAATTAATACCTAATGAGTTGAAAAGCTAGATGTTGACTTTCAATAAATAGTTTCGAAAACCCTAAGAAAAAGTGAACTCCCAAACCCGGCAAATATCTAAAGGTTTTTCGAATTGAATATTATTTGATGAATACTATTATTTAATTTTGAAATATATTTCTAATATAGTAAAATTAAAACTAGTGAAATTCAAAATTAGCATTCAGTTTATTTTTTAAAAATTCCATTAAAAATAATTGTTTAATTACTTAATTCATTCAGAATTACAATACTGAGAATTGCAAATTTATACCTAATTAGTTGAAAAGCTAGACGTTGCCTTTAAAAAAATAATTTCTAAAACCCTAAGAAAAAGTGAACTTCCAAAACCGACAGATATCTGCCGGTGTTTTTAATTGAATATTTATTGATCTATACCATAATTTCATTTAAAATGGGTTCGTAATATAGAGAGTATTAAACTAGCGAAATTCAAAATTAGTTCAAAAATTTTTAAAAAATTTCAATAAAAATATTTGTATCGTTTTTTTATTCTTCTAGCAGTAAAATAGCGAGAATTGCAAATTATGACCTAATGATTTATAAAACTAGATGTCGAAGTTAAATAAATAGTTTCGAAAACCTTAGAAGGAAAAGTGAACTCCCAAAACCGGCAGATAAATGCTGGTGTTTCGAATATAATATTATTTGATGTATACTATTATTTCATTTTGAAATATACTTCTAATATAGTAAAATTAAAACTAGCGAAATACAAAATTAGCCTTTCTTTTTTTAAAAATTTTTTAAAATAATTGTTTAATTACTTAATTCTTTCAGTATTACAATACTAAGAATTGCATATTATGACCTAATGAATCATAAAACTAGACGTTGATGTTAAACAAATAGTTTCGAAATCCCTAAGAAAATGTGAACTACCAAAACCGGAAGATATCTGTCGGTGTATTGAATTGAATATTAATTGATCTATACCATATATTCATTTTAAATGGGTTCATAATATAGAAAATATAAAACTAGCGAATTTCAAAATTAGTTCAAAAATTTTTCAAAAATTTCAATTAAAATATTTTTTTCATTACTTGAATCTTCTAGCAGTACCATAGCGTATATAGCAAATTATAACCTAATGAATTATAAAACTAGACGTTGATGTTAAATAAATAGTTTCGAAAATCCTAAGAAAAAGTGAACTCCCAAAACCGGCAATTATCTAACGGTATTTGAATTGAATATTATTTGATGTATACTATTATTTAATTTTGAAATATATTTCTAATATAGTAAAATTAAAACTAGCGAAATTCAAAATTAGCATTTCTATTTTTTAAAAATTTCATTAAAAATATTTGTTTAATTACTTAATTCATTCAGAATTACAATACTGAGAATTGCAAATTAATACCTAATGAGTTGAACAGCTATGCATTGATTTTAAATAAATACTTTCGAAAACCTTAAGAAAAAGTGAACTCCCTAAACCGGCAGATATCTGTCGGTGTATTGAATTGAATATTAATTGATCTATACCATAATTTCATTTAAAAATGGGTTCGTAATATAGAAATTATTAAATTAATGGAATTCAAAATTAGCATTTCTATTTTTTAAAAATTTCATTAAAAATAATTGTTTAATTACTTAATTCTTTCAGAATTACAATATTGAGAATTGCGATTTAATACCTAATGAGTTGAAAAGCTATGCATTGATTTTAAATAAATACTTTCGAAAACCTTAAGAAAAAGTGAACTCCCAAACCCGGCAGATATCTGGCGATGGCTTGAGTTGAATATTATTTGATCTATACTATAATTTCATTTAGAAATGTATTTCTAATTTAGAAAATATGAAACTAGCAAAATTCTCAATTCGCCCTTATATTTTTCAAAAAGTACATTTGCAATTTCAATCAAATGCTTTAAATTGCGGCATCACGCATGATTGTTTGAAGGATGATTGCCGTTAATTAAGTCGGTTAATTAAAATGCAATTAGAAAATATTGTTTGCTTAGCTCGATCGGAAACTTTAGTTTGTACTTTGTAGGGTTAATATAAGATTATAAATTATGGTAAATTCGGTTTTGTATTTTGCAGAATTATTATCATTAATAGGGGAGCAATTAAATTTGTGATGGAAAGACAAACTTATGTGTTAAAATTAATTAAATAATTGCACGGCACACACATGAACGATATGTTTGAAATNTTATATAATATTGTAGGAAATTTAAATTTTTTCAAAATAATCTAAATAATTAGACAATATCTTATTAATTTTTATTAATTATTAATATTTACAATTTTTGATAATGTCAATAAAAACATTTTTTGGATAAGTTAATTCTACCCCGGCTGTAGAATTCTAACATTGGGATTTATTTCTAAATTAAATATTTGAAAAACTTAAAAATAAATATTTATTGAAACAGCATATGTCTGCCGGTGTTTCGATTTGAAAATTATATGATCTATTTGATAACTCTTTCTTAAAATGTTTTTCTCTTATGACGGTATAATACTAGCAAATTGCACAAATAATCTTTCAATTTTTTCAAATTTCAATAAAAATATTTTCTTGGATAGACTAATTCTAAGCGGCAGTATAATTTTGAGAGTTGTAAACTATTTTAAAAGACCTGAATAATAAGATATCTTACAATGAAGTCTGCCAGTGTTTTGAATTGAGTATTGTGTGATAAATTTTTAAATTTTTTTTTGAAAATTTATTTCTCATATACGAGTCTGAAACTAGCGAAATGCAAAATTAATCTTTCAATTTTTCAAAATTTCAATAAAAATATTTTTTGTGTAATTTACTTGTACCCGGCATTAAATTGTGAGAATTGCGAATTATTTCTAAATGACCTGAATAATGATACGATGTCTTACAATGAAGTAGTTGAATCATTTGTGTGTATATATTTTTTAATAAACTTTATTATATGAGGATATTTTACATTGAAATATTTTTAAAAGCTTGTAATAAAATGAAATGGGAAGATGCCTGTTGCCGGTATTTCGAATTGAATCTTGTATGATCTATTTGATATTCAATGCAGAATACCGACAGATTGATATTATCATTTTTGTGATTCAATTTCTTTCCGTTGTATGGTGCTACATTAAATGACAATTCGCACTGCCGGTTTTTCAAATTGGACTTTTCATAGGGTAAATGACTAAAACTGACTTCATTTGGAAAAAGAGTTGACGTAGTCAATATAGTTGGAAAATGACGTAGTCATTGATAATAGCGTGGATATGGGAAATTCTTAAAATTTGGTGCCATAATTGTTACATTTTTTAAAATTTAACATGTCACACATGTGTGCAATTGTATTACGATTTTGCAAAATTTCAATGAATGTGCCCAGAGCAATAGGCTTTGGGTTATTGGCAAAAATGCAATTTTTTGACTTTCTAAATTGAGGTTCGCTAGCATGATCAAATTTTAAAATTTTTAGCAATTTTTGTATTCACACTTTAAATAAGATCAAACTGCACATTTCACTTCTTAATAAAAATGTTGTATAAAGAAAACTGGTTCCAAAATTATTATTTAAATTCAAAAATACGTTTTCTAATAAAGGCCTCATTTCACAAAAAGTGCTCTACAAGTATAGATTACTGCTGAATATGCATGGCGAAAAATACGTGTCTGATAACTTTTTCATATTTGTGCATTAGAATTGTCAGCGTACCAAAATTTACAATAATACAGTTTTGGCAGGCTGGCTGATAAGGTTATTTAAAGTTTGCGCAATTTTTGCACATTTTTGACAATGAATTCTTATAAATGATATTTTCAATATATGTTCATTATTAATTGAAATCAAAATGGAAAATATAAAATTGATCAAATATATATTTTGACCAAAACCAAAGTCTAAAATTGAAAAATCTAATATGGCCTTTGCTACAAGTTAATGTATGCTTAGAACGTCATATATTTTGTTAACAAATAGCCTCAAATAAAAGAGCCTAAAATTCCATATCTTGGCCTGTATCTCGGGCAATTATTAACAGATTTCAATGAAAATGGATATTTGGACTTTACATATTGTTATAAGCAACACTGCTTTTGAGATTGACTGTGGTCTACAGTCTCACAGGATTGCAGTGATATAACACAATATTACATATTGAAGAATGAGCCTTTCCTTGTAATATATAAAAGTTTTAGGAAATTTTTAAGTTCTATTTTTGAGAAAAAATAGCTCAAATTGGGCAAGTTGCAAATATCTGCTAATTTTACTAATTTCTGTACATTATTCAAAAGAAACATACGTTTTATTCTGAAATTCAAATATCCCACTATCTAAAGTAATCCACAACTGTTTGAAATTACACATTTATCAAAGAAATTACATTTTATGTAGAAATCCAGAAGTCTGGCTATACAAAAGCAGTGAACAGTTGTTCGAAAATTATACATTTGTCAATAAATATCTGTTTTATATTGAATTATGTCAAACAGAGTATGCAGGCAAAGAACAACATTTCAGCTCTTCTAAATTCAAACGTTTCTCTAAGCAATATGTGCTTTCTGTTTAACAATTAAGAAGAAATATACAAGAAATACCTTATGGCGTTCCTAAGTTCAAATATTTCTTTAAGCAATATATGTTTTCCACTTAAAAATTAAGAAGAAACATACAAGGACAATCTTATTTTGATCGCAAATCAAAACATTTCTCTAAACAATATATGTTTTCTACTTAACACTTTTAAGCAGACTTCTGGCGATCCTATATTTTAATACATTGCTGAAAATACACAAATCTCTTCAAATACATGTTGTTTACTATAAAATTAATTAGACATATATATGATCGACTTTGTTTATAAAGTTTAAATTTCAATAGCAAATATACATAAAATATTTAAACCTGATTTATGAGAGCTGTGTACAGAACAACCTGTAAATATAGTAGTAGTGATTAGTTTTATTTACCAATATTTATTGTAACACCTAAGATGCATGGATTTTATTTCACATAAAGATTGTGAAACATTGGATTCAATGCTACTATAATTTACTGAATAGTTAGATTTTGTGACTCAATTGCGGTAAATTGAATATATTTCTGCAACTATCCTCACAGAGTCCTTGCATTGCTACATCAAATGGCAGATATATTTCCTTCCTAATAGAATGTGAATAAAACACATTCTACTTGCAGAAGAAAAAACTTCATGGCGCTCATAAATTCTAATGTTTTTATAAGCAATGCACGTTTTTTTAGTTAATTTTTAATAAGACAAATACAGGAATAACCTTATGACAATCCTAAATTCAAATTTTTTCCTAAGCAATATATGTTTTCTACTTAACACTTGATAAGATATATCTAAAAACAACTTTTTTCGCGAACCTAAATATCAAATGTTTTTCTAAGTAATATGTTTTCTACTTCTTTTTTAGTCATTTACCTCATATGCCAGTGTAGACAGCATACCGACTATACAACTTGTCGTTTTTGTTGTGTAATCTATGATACACCCATTTTGTGTGAGGAAATCATTTCCTAAAATTATTTCATATGGCAGGGGGTTCCTCTTGGTGTTTATCACAATGAACATTTGTTGAAATGTTGTGTTTGCGATTCTGATTGGTATGTCTTTGAGTGATCCTTTGGTATTGATATAGTAGCCCAAGGCATTAATTAGTCTATGTTTCTCATCTTCTAGTTGTTTTTTGGTAAATCTGATTTTTGTTGCACATTTGTCTGTTAGTACATTAATTAATGTCCCAGTTGCTTTGACCATTATACTGTTAACTACAACTGTAATTGTAGTTGTTATGATTAGAACAGGCACATGGTTTTCATGAGGTGGTGCTATTAGTAGTTTATGTCTTCACTTTTGATTATGTTAATTTGTTTTCTACAATCTTTTCTAAGGTGCACTTTATTTCCACCATTATGACATTTTAGATCTCTGCTTCTGATTTTCTTCACTGTTCTGTCTTTTAGTCATACTCTTATTATGTCATCTTTATTTCCTGTTTTTTGTAGGTTGGGTTTTTCCAAATCTTTGAGGTGTGTTAGTTATTTTTGGTGTTTTGCTTGTTGTTACTCTTTCATTTATCCTGGCATTGTTTTCCATAGTAATTTGTATTGCCAATACTTTCCTGGTCATTTGATCTACTGAGTCCTCTGCATCACATTTATTCTCAAATTGCTGTTTCAATCATTCAGGTTGTCCCTTGCAAATGTGGGAGAAAAGATCATACTTAGAATAGGTTTGTTCTCTCAAGCTTAGTTTGATCAACCTTTCTACCTGTGACATGGAGTTTTTCAAGTCATCATGTTTATTCATTTTCATTCTGCTCAGGATCTTTCTATATTGATTCTTGAGGCTCTCATCATTGTAATATGCTTGCTATTCACCTATGAGTTTCTTATAGTTTGTTTTTGTCTCTGTATCAAGTACCATGTAGTGTTGGTATGCTGCTACACTCAAGTATAGTGGGAATCTTTCTGCTGCTGCTGTTTGGGTCACTTTGTTATCCTTCATGTTCAATTTGAATATTTGGAGCCACTCTGTGAATGTTGGCAAATATTTGTCTATTCTTCCTGTGAATTTAGGAAGGATGGCTTTGCATAATGGTGCTTCATTATTGTTTCTTTCTAACAATATAGATTCATCAAATATTGTTTCAGATTTGTATTTGTTACACTTGTTTGGTTATTGTGCCTACTAATTTTTGGACAAATTCTCCATTTCAGGTAGCTTGTTTTAAAACAATTCTCCATTTTCAGGTAGATTTGTTTTACATAAGGTTTCTGCTTGTTCTATTGTTGTTCTGCATACCTTTTTTCAGGTTTTTTCTACATGGTTATTGTTGGTTTCCTTATTCAGCATTAATAGGCGTAATTTGTAATTGCTGCCATTTTGCACTTTTGATTTTCATTTCATTATTTGCATCTGTTAGTATTTCTATCTGCCTTTGGAATAAATTTCTCTGTTCTGTTAGTCTGGCACTTGCATCATCTCTCATTTCATTTAGAAATTTTTCCTTTTCAATGTTCATTGATTTCATTTGTGAAATTTTTCATATTAGTTTTCTGACAATTCTGGTTATTTCACTTACTGTTGCCTTGTTTTCAATATGGACTGTTGACAGAATATTTCTCATTTCTGCTGGGGATGCTTCACTTTCTGGAGATGATAACATGTCCTGTGTTTGGGGAGTTTTCTGACTATGGGGGGTCTTCTGAGTTTTAGACCTTGTTTTATTTTGCTTTCTTGAATATACCATTGTTTTCATTTCACTGTGAGTAGTTTTTAGGTTTTTCCCAGTTGACTAAATTGTTGTCTTGTGGCTCTGTAGGTGTGGTTTTTTCTTCATTTTTGCTTAATTTGCTGTAGCATACCAAAATACTTAGCTTGTTTAGCTTGAGAAGAAACAACTATTTTGACTTGTACTGTGTTTGCTAGTTTTTTGTTTCAGGGGAACTTGTGCTTGACAAGAATTACATCTTCTTTAATCAAATCAATCATAGTCTGTTTTCTTTCCCTGAGAGTTGCTTTTGACAAGAAGTACATCATCTTAAACCAAATCAATTGTATTTTGTTCCTTTTCTTTTTCTGAGAAGAAATCCATCTTAACCTGGGGTTTGAATTATTTGAGTTACAGTTTATTCAGCTCCTGTCACAGTCACCATGTAGAATCTGTACAAGGAGATTTATAGAAATATTTTGGTTTGACAATTTCCATTACTTAATCTGTTAACCAACTGCACAATTCCATTTAATCCAGGTTTCAATTTGTAGAAAGGTAAGTTATTACTAACAACTTTTTAGATTGAAAGTGATAGGAAGCTATCAGGGTCAGAGCCTAAAGTGAAGCACTGCAGCTCAAGAGGAACATTGAGTGGTAAGGCATCACCACTTACAATGGAAATGATTGTTACTTACAGCAAGAGTAATGGTGTGGAAATGTTTCAGTGATTGTGCGTTGTAAATCCCTAGCAATTTAGTGCATTGATTGTTCTTGTTATTATTGATGATTGCAATAAATGAAAGTTCACAACCATTCTGCATTAGCTTATTATGAACCCTACATATAAATAGCCCTACTTATAAATAGATATAACTATGCCCTGAGTACATGTGAACAATCAATATGGTCAGCAGATATCAGAGACATGGCAGCTGTAATTGAAGGTCACTTCTAAAACTGTCTAATATGACAAGTACAATTAACAACATGTAATATAGTTCAGGGCTTGTAGGCACCTGGTATGTATAATAAGGCTTATTATTACACCATAACAATTTGGATCTAAAATTGGTTAGCCTGAAGGTAGCTATCCAGCTATTTAATGACATGAGTTATAACAATGAATGAATTGGTTGGAAAGCTACTGTGAAGTAAAAACCCCTATATGTAGACTTAACCTAAGAGCTGCACAATGAAGGAAGTTCCCAGCTGCCAAACAGCATCGCATTATATGCTGTACATGCATCAGCTCCAAGAGTTGCTTTAGTCAAAAACTGAGGACCACCATTTACTACTCATGTGCTCAGATGTTTAGCCTTCCATAGACATATATAATCATACCTGATAGTACAAAATAAGAATTCAAATGAAGTAAATTCATCATCAAATAATTCAATTATAAGCTATATATAATAATATTGCATAAGCAATTAAACAATCAGCATGTACCCGTTCATAGTTCAAATTTGTTTACTCTTTGCTAATTTGTTTGTCTACTAATGACTATGCAACATCATCTAATTAGTGTAAGTGATTTGGTCCTCTCTCATTTTGCCAAACTGTTTTGCTGCTAAACATAATAGCAAACTGCACAATAGTTTTTATAAAAATGTTATTAAATAAATTACTGATAGTTGTTGTTTACTTCTTTTTTATACTTTTTTACCACATGATTATGCCAAACTGAAGGGATTCTGATTAATATGCCATTTCAATTTAGTTGAAATCAGATAGTAGTCCAAGTAATTAACCATTGTAAATTGAGAAACAGAATTATTCTTGGAGTTGTGTTTGCTACTAAAAGGACTTAACAACTAGAAAATGCAAAAGTATAGCTAACTTAAGTCAATCTAAGCCTAGTTCAGATTCTAAATTTCTTCCATCAATTCTTTGTAACTTATTAGGGTGTTTAAATTTGGTCTGTATTCTAAATCTAGCACATTTGTATTTTTGCAATTTTTGGTTTTGTTCTTTGTGTATTCTTGACTTATAGTTTTGCATGTTCTGAGAAGATAATTTTCTGTGAGAATTTCCTGTGACCCTATGTGTGGCAATGAAATAAAGGTCTAGCACTTTGTCCTGCATCTATGTCATTTTATCAGCCCTTTCTCTTGATCATATCAATGAAATCAAGTGACTGTGGACCAATGATGGGGATCCTTCCCTTCTCATTTTCTTGTTCAACTGTATTTCACAGAATACTCTACATTAGCTATTTGATGTGGGCTTGTTAGTATTGGTTGGGTCTTCCACATCAGACACATTACTCACATCTTGTAACCCATCATTTTAAGTTTATCACAGGGGGCAGATATGAATTTGATTGATGTACTCCCAAATTCAGTTCCCTAGGTACATTTTCATCTGCTAACATTATCAGCATCTCAGGAAATTTCCCATTGTCCAGCATCTCTGACCTGGTTTCACTCCACACTTGGTTTCAGAGCCTTAAAGTTTGCCCTGCACCAAGGGTTCTCTGCTTTTCTCAATTCACCCGTCCTTGCTGTGGTTTTGGCATATCTTCACAGCCCAATTTGCTCAGTTTTGCTGCTCATAATCTTGATGATGTTTCAGAATCTGTGTTTTGAATGTCTCTATCTGTGATTCTTCAATGTTGCTAAAAAGTTAATGCACTTAAATCCCATATTTTTAGGTCATGCAATGTTTATTTTTAAACTATTTATGAGGTAATGCATGAGGTGGCTAATTTGACTAATTTACTTTATAATTTACTTGTTTGTCAAACACGTCCTCTTCAATGCTATCAACATTACCCATTACACAACAATTTTTATATTTGTTGTGTATTATCTTAAATCCCATGTCCTTATTTAATTCCACATGTTACATGTCTCTTATATGCTTGCAAGAGTTAGTAACAGCTAGAATCCTGAGACAAGCTTTCAAACACATTGGAAACTGGTGAATTTCCCAAGCTGAGCATGATATCAGCGTGAAGATATTAGTATTAATGATATAATAGTAGTAATAACAATTATTATTAATATAACAATAATTATATTAAAATAATAATTAAGCTTTGGATTTTATTAAGTCAAAAAAACAGCAACATATATATAACAGTATCTATGCAAAGCTTCAGGCTTTTAGCCCCAACAGCCGATTTTCTGTGGGCAATTTTAGGAATTTCCACTGTGAAGTGCTACATGACCCGCTATTCCCATGGGATTTAGTAGTTTCAATGCCCAGGAAATTAAAATTTCGCCGCACTTGGTACCAAAATGGGACTGGGACCCTCAAAGAAGAACGTGGGACCTCAGATTCCAAAAAATCTTCATAATTTTTTCAAAATTCCGTTTCCAAATGAAAGGTATCCCATGGGATCACAGGTAAACATGATGGGATAAGAATATTTACTGGGATATGTCTTTTTTATGCATGTGGGACCAATAATTTACATGAACTTTGGTCTTGGACCAATAATTTATGGTCCTTTCAGACCTTCCGTACATAGC
>CABFPE010000964.1:165494-180446 GCA_900660155.1 Hofstenia miamia | reverse complement strand
CGTATGCAAATTAACTGCGTATGCAGAGTATATCACATGTTAAGAATGGGCAATAATAAAGAAGTTCTTTATACAATTTATTATTATAATACTGAAGTGCTGCTAATATATATATATATATATTATATATATATATATATATGTATATATATATGTATATTCTTTGCACAACCCACATCTGAACAATTTTATGTAGCTGTACACAACCTGAACCAGCACCGCTCGTGGGTGTACCCAATTCACGTTCTACCATGTTGACCATGTTTTTAAATTTAACAGATTCATTTAAAAGAAATTGGAAACTTTTTGTTTAACTGATCTGTTGATCAGACATCTTCCTAAATTTTGTTGAAAAACAGAAAATAAAGGCAAAAATTGTACTTTATAATGATAAAATTATCTTAAGAAAAAATGATACCTTTAAATAAATTCGTTCAATGTTAAATGGCAAATTTGGGGCTATTTTATTAAACTAACAACATTGGTGAATTAATAAATGTCACTTTAGCCATTAACAAAAACTATTGGCTTTAATTAATATAGATAATAAAGTAGATAATTACTTGCAGATTCCTACCTTACATTTAGATAACAATACATGCTCGATATATTTATTAGTCTCTTTATAGGTCACCTAAATAGTCAAGATAATGTAATATAGATAAAACCTATGATATGCTAACTAGCCTTATCTCTGAAGTCTATTATTTAATACATGTAAATGAATGAATCAATAGTCAGCTAAATGGAGAAAAACTCCTATTCGTACCCATAACATAAATGCAGGTTCATGGCTTGGATCAAGGAACCTCTAATCACTTCAGATGTGTGCCCAAGCCACTACTAATGCATCTACCATTAAGCTTGACATTGATTAATAATAAACAAACCAAATTAAATCTAAGAATAAGATTTCCAAAGAATTTACTTCAACAGTTTCCAAATTGATTTCTGCTCAATTTATAGTTCAATTTCAAAAAGTACCTGTCATTTGAAATTTGAATTTATCATCTGCCAAAACGGCTAAAAATAATGGAAGTGTTATCGCCCCCTTCATTTTGCCAAATTATTCATCAACAAGTATTAATTTGCTATATTGTTTATTGGTTGGATTTTACAAACATAATGATGATAAATAAATTTAAATTGTTTTTAATCATTAAATAATAATTCGATCTTAGTTCTGACTAATCATCCAATCTTCTCATCTTAGCAGCATTATTCTTTGGATTATGCTACATGCCCTCTCAGCTTGCGTTATTTTTAGTACAGCTAACTCTCCATGGACTAATTCATCAGCTTTTCTTATGATAGTTTCTGCTCAAGGATTGCTCCAGATTGTAGTCACGAATTCAGGTAGCTTGTCATTTCTAGTGTTGCCTCTTCTCTGTTGTTACAGTGCTGTGATAGCATAGAAATTTTGCTTCCTTGATGTTTTCTGAGATTGGTGTTATTTCTCACAGCTAATTCATCTTAGCTGAAAAATTTCATATAATTTTCTGTAGAGGTGGATGCTTTTTATTGCTATCATCACTGTCAAATGTTACATGCACGGTGCTGCACATATATGGTCTTTCTACAGTCTCATTCAGTTCTCTCTGGTAGCTTATTATCGTATTGACCATTGGTCTCTTCTTTGCGTCTAGCATGATGGGTAGATTGCTTCCCTCTGTTTTTGTTACTTTTCTTATGTGGGCTTTCATTTCCAGTGACAGCTTTTCATAATCGTGATTCCTCATCTTTAGTGTTCCCATGAAATAGGGGTGCAGAGTTTCTCCATCAATTTTCGACATGTTTTCTCTCTTTCTTTTGAGTGTATGGTTCGATCTGATGTAGTCTCTGAGGGGGCATGTAGCTGGGTAATCCTTAGTGGTTTACTGGTGCTCAGCTCACCATCCAGTGAGTCCATGCTGATGGTTTCTACTGAGTCGCCCTCAAGTTGGCTCACAGTTGACTCTTTCAGCAATTGACCAGGTGTGGGATCCATAGATACGTCAGCCTCTAATCACTTTCATATGAGTATGGTTCTTTGCCCACTTACACCTTCCCCAGGAACTCCAATTGTCACACTGCCCTCGAATTGGCAAGGTGGACTGGAGGGAAGCTTGAGCTGCTTTGCACCAGTTTTCTGTGTGCACTTGAATCAGCATTTGAGATCTCTGGGGTTTTCACTGGTTCTCTGCGTGCAGATCTTCAGCAGGAGAGGTGTTATATCTTTTTGTCTCCCTGCCCTCCAATTGGCATTGGGGACTAGTCGAATGCCTTCTCACTCTGCGCCTTTGATTAGTCAGTGGTTCATTCTCACTCCTTTCACCTTCTGTCTGACGTCCAGTTTGAGACCTTCTTTGTATTCTTCTCTGTGGGTTGGATGTTGCCATTTCCTCAGTTCTCTGGTTTCAGAGCACTCTTTTGCTCCTTGGTT
Organism: Hofstenia miamia; assembly: GCA_900660155.1. Taxonomy (NCBI): domain Eukaryota; kingdom Metazoa; phylum Xenacoelomorpha; order Acoela; family Hofsteniidae; genus Hofstenia; species Hofstenia miamia. Next base: position 178,024 of record CABFPE010000964.1, on the reverse strand, counting down.
ATTGCTGTTGCATCTCTCTCGATTTGCATAAATTCAGTAAGTAAGTTTAGATCCCACACCTTGGGATATATATATATATATATATATATCTCGCTGCTTGCTTAGACAGCTCTCCCATTTGTAATTTTTCATTACTGATATTTGTTTCAAATTCCTCATTGAAACCTTCTTCTGGTAAACTATCTAGTTCACTCATATCATACATAATTTCATTTCCATTAATTCGATTTATTTTAAATTCAGCATTTTTGTCTAGTCTAGACTCCTTGATGTCTGCCATTGCTTGTTTTAGGTTCTGAAAGTGCAGTAATCTGCCATTATTTAGCATATACTCATTATTTGGCAGTACTTGAATTATCCTATATGAACCTGACCAAATCATTTTTAACTTTCAGGCCTGGTTCATGTCTGTTAGTTTCATTGGTGTGAATGCATATACTGTGTCACCTATTTCGTGTGCATGACCATAGATTTTTTTATTATAGTTTCATTGTTGTGTTATGGCACATTGTCTCATGTATCACTGTTATTTGACTTCTTCATTGATTCACATACTGATTGTCCATTTTTTCGCTGTAGGAGAAATATTGCATTGATAGTGGCATTGCCACCTCTCTTCCAAAACACGGCCTTAAATGGTGTTATTCCCATCATCAAGTGTTCAGATGTATTATAAAAGTATTCAATCATTTTGATAACTTCACGGCACTTGGAACCTTCTATTCTTGATGTTGTAACTCTTATCAATTTAATCAGCATCCTGTTCATTCTTTCTACTGTGCCATTTGCGTGCAGGTGATATGCTGTCATCCATTCACTTACTATTTCCAGTAGACGTAACATTTTTTGGAATAGATTACTTTCAAATTGCGGCCCTTTATCTGTGATTATAGTCTCCTTGGGTCCGAACTTCAAGATCCATTCTTTCATTACTATTTCCACAGTTGTTTCCACCATCGTGTTCTTCATTGGGATCATTGTTGTATACTTGGTAAAGTTATCTACCATTACTAGTAGGTGTTGGTACCCCTCTTCATCATTTGAAAGCATTTCTAAATCTATGTGCATGATTTTGTTGGGTTGTGTTGCTATGATCTTCGCTAGCAGTGCCCTCTGCATTGGGAAATGCTGTTTGTTGTTAAGGAGATAGGTCGTACACTTGTTGATTGTCTCCTCTGTGACTTTTCTCACTGCCATTGTGATAAATCTTGCATTGAAGGTATTCTTGGTTTGCATAATGCCTAGATGGCCTTTTTCATGCACATTTCTTATTAGATCTCGTTTGTAATATTCTGGTATCACAATCCTGTTATTGTGTGCTTCCCCATATAGAAGTCCATTCTTATTTTTTTTCCATTTGTACCTTTGATAGCAGCTCACTGTTAATTTTGACAATTTTAGGCTTGGTTCCTGTAGCTTTCTTATGATCTCATTTAATATAACATCATCTTTTTGGTTTTCTATCATCTCATATTCCCATATCTCTTCCTTGATCACAATTGGCAATACTGCTTGTCCCTTCTTGTCGATGTTTATTTCAGGCAAGTTCTTCATACCCTGTGTGCAGTAGGAATTGAAATTTCTTTTTCTCTCCGTCTTCTTTGGCTGTGTCTCTTTGGTACTCTGGGAGTGTGATCCAAAAATCAGTGTTGGTATGCAATTTCCCTCTTTGGTGTTCAATGAAAAGCTGAATTCATTTAGGTATTAGATCCATCTCAATACTATTCCTGACTTATCTCCTGAGAACTTTTGAGCTATGGTAGGCCACTGTTATCTGTGCAGATCCTAAATTCTCGTCCAATTAAGAAATGCCTGAATTTCTTGATGCTTTTGATCAGGGCGAGCATCTCTAGCTTTGTTGATCCGTAGTTCTCCTCACTTGGCTTCAGTTTATGGCTAAAAAACTGTATTGGCACCTTATTATTGTTCTTCATTTGTCCGAGTGTTGCTCCAATTGCTACCTTACTATTGTTGCAATCCAGGATGAATGATTCACTGTAGTTGGGCATATTTAGTGATGGTAGCTTTGATAACTCCTTATTTATGTTATCTAGTTCTTCCTTCTCCTGCCAAGTCCATATAAAGGGCACTGATATTCTCATGAATTGCGTCATCTTGGCATTTTTTCCCGCAATGTTGGATATGAATGTTCCTTAGTAGTTGAAAAACCCCATTATCCTCTGTATGTCTTTTTTGTTGTTTGGCTTCTCTATTCTCTGGATCATATCTCTTGCATTATTTTTAATGCATATCCACCCCTTCTCAATCACTCATCCTAGGAATATAATCTTATCTTTTAATATATTAATAATTTGTAAACCTGCTTTTTCTAGGATTGATAGTGTCCTTTCCAATTTCTCTAGATGCTCTTCTATAGTGTCACTCATTATGATGATGTTATTGATATACACGTTCATGCCTTCCTCCATTTTGTGTTTCTTGTTCTTCAATACTTTTGTTATATATCTTTGAAAAGTTGCCAGCACATTACATAAGCTGAAAGCCATATATATCCATTCATACAACCCATATGGAGTGATGAATACCGTCTTTTCAATGTCTTCTTCTTCCATTCTGATTTGCCAGTATGCTTTGCATATATCTATTGATGTAAAATATTTGTGCTTACTTACTTTGTATAGCATATCCTCTATTCTAGGAAGCAGGTACAAGTCCTTTTTTGTTACTTCATTCAGTTTTCTGAAGTCTATGCATAATCTGCACTTGTCTCTCTGCTTTATGAACACTGTTGGTGCCGTGTATGGACATTTGCTGGGCTGGTTTATTTTGTTACCAATTAGTTCATTGAGTATTCTGTTGTATTCATCCTTTATCTGCTCTGGCACTCACCTTGCTGGCAGTTGTATTGGATTTTTCTTCATTGTAATTTTCTTGTGTGTTTCACATATTGCCTGGCCCACACTTATTTCTCTGTAATTGAATATTTGTTTATGTCTCTCCAGCACCTCTCTGAGTTGTTGTAGTTGTATTTCATTTAAATGTTGGTATTCCTCCTCTAACAAATCTGATGTTTTATATTGATCTTCTTTGTTTGCTTTTGTCCCTCTGCCCTTGAATCAGCTGTGGGGAGTACTTGCTACATCAATGGTTTTTGTCCACTTGTCCTTGAGTCAGCAGTGTGGAGTACCTCCTGTTTTCATTTGTAAGTCCTAAAATTGACGAAACAAACTACTCTGCTCATCAATGTCTTCCATTGTTTTCCAGATGGCTTTGATGCTAGATTTAACATACATTCTGAATATTCTCATGTTATGTTTCTTCATGTTAATAATGCAGTTTGTGGTGTTTAGTATCAGTATTCTTCCTTTTCCCTTTTTATAGCACACACACTTGAAGGCATTGAAACTCTTTTCAAATTGATTCCTATGTTATCATAGATCATTATATCATTTTGATTTCATGCATCCTCCATTGATATGGCTGCAGCTTTATGTCCTCTTCCAATTTGAATACTATTGTTGATAGCTTGCCTTCTTGTTCTTCAATGTCAATTTCCTCCTCCCTTACTTTAATTGTTCTATTGGAATAGTTTATCACGCATCCATTTTTGGTTAAGAAGTCATCACCTAATATCACCTCATATGGCAGTAAATTGTTGTGCGTGTCTATCACTACTAGTGATTGCTCGAAGGTTGAGTTTGCTATCCTGATTTGTATTGTGTTGAGCTTGGCTTTCATATCTATGTATTCTCTGGATGCATTGATTAGTCTTTTGTTTGATCATTCTAGGTCCTCTTGTTAAATCCTAGCTTCATTGCACATTCATCTGTTATTATCAATGTCGCCACTCCTGTATCAATTGTTGCCTTTGTCAATGTTCCATTTATCATTATCATTATTGTATTAATATTGTTTAGATTCCTCATAATCATTATTGGTGCTCAGTTTTTTAGAGTTGGTGCTCAAGCTAGTTTTCTGATTCTTCTTCAGTTTGGGGATCTTCTAATAATTCAGTTTCAGATTTGATTACATCCTCATCTTCGTACTGTGCTTCCTCCTCTCTGATCATGTTAATTTGTTTTCTGCACTCATCTTTCCTGTGCCCCTTCTTTCCACAGTTGTAACACTTAATGTCTCTTTCTCTCACTTTCTTTGACTTTCCCTCTTTATTTTTTATGTTGATGAATTTCTCTGTCTTATTTTCCTTATAAGGTTTGGTGTTCACTATCTGTGTCTTGTAATTGTTTTGCCATTCTATCTGCTTTTCCTTGTTCCAATCTGTTTTTTCATAGATGCAGGCGTTATTTTCAATTGTTGCCTGTATAACTATGGCTTTCCTGATCATTTTTTCCAGTTTTTCATCCATGTCACACTTGATCTCAAATTGTGTTCTAATATTTTCTGGCATTCCTTTGCAAATGTGGGAAAAAAGGTCGTATTTTGAATAATTGTTTCCCCTGAAGCTGAGTGTTACCAATTGTTCCATCAGCTGGATGTAATTTTGTATATCATCTGTCTTTCTCATCTTTGTTGAGTTCAGTATAATTTGGTATTGGTTTTTAAAGCTTTCATTTTCATAGTACTCTACAAAGTCTCCAATTAGTAATTTGTAATCCCATTTTGTATCAGTGTCTAGAAGTAGATAATGTTGGGATGCCACTCCTGCTAAATATAATGGGAATCTCACTGCTGCTGCTTGTTGGCTTACTTTTCTCTCTGCCATTGTGATTTCGAACATTTGCTGCCATTCAAGGAACATTGGATTGTAACTATCAACCTTTCCGTTGAATTTTGGCAGGGTTGCCTTGCATGGTATCACATCATTATGACTATACTCTGGTAGCATCAAGCTCTTGTAGGTTGGTCTCCACATGTTTATGTTTTCATTTATTGGAAGCTGGTTGGTTACTGCTTTTGTGATTTCATCAATTATTTTTTTCTTTTCCTGATCCTCTTCCTCTTCTGCGTCTCTGAATTGTTTTTTAAAATTGATGGGTGATGCTTGTAGGCTTCTTTCTTATAATTGCATGACTGCTATTTTATGCATTTGTGTTACCCTCTGATTTTCCTCTTTGTTTCCCTGTATTGCTTTTAGTTTGTGTCTCCGATCTTCTAGCTCTCACATTTGGTTTTTGTGATTCTCATCTCTGTCCAATTCTGTTGATCTGAGTTTATCTTTGAGCTGTTGTAGCTCTTGGACTTGTATGTTGTTATCTGGAATTAGCTGCCTGTTCTCATCTTCTAATTGTTGGCATATCTTTTCCCATTTTGCATTCTGATCCTGGAAGCATTTGTTTGATTGTGCTAGTTGAGTTGTTAGTACTTTAATATCCCTTTGAAAATTTTCACTTTGGTTTTCTAGGTGGTTGTCCATTTCTATTTTTAACTCGCTCAGTGCATTTTCATTCTCCTGCTCTAGTTTTGCCATTCTTTCCACTAACATTTGTATCTCAGCTTTCAGTATTGTTTCTGTCTCATTTGTTTGTCTTAAAATATTAAGGACTTTGCTGGATCCTGTTTCTGGGGACATATGTAGGGTTTCTAGTTCTGTAGGACTTGCATCTGTTTCTGAACGCATTCTCCTTGGGGTGGGAGTTGTTTTGCTTGTGCCTTTCTTAGCGCTACCTCTCTTTCCTCTTGCATTTGTCATTCTAATTTACGATTAGTAGTGGCTTGCATTTTGGTAAGATTCTTTGTTTCTGAACCTGCTTCGAATTAGGTGTAGTGGTAGTAGCTGACTATGTGCTGTATTGGTGGTTTCTTTGCATGTCTTTTGTTATACCATGTCATGGTTGCATTTCTTATTTATTGACTTTGAGTCTTGAGTCAGGATGTTGGCTTGTTGATTCTTCTTCTTGTTCTTAATCTGTCACAGTCGCCATGTAGCATCTGCTACCAGGCTTTAACATAGAGTTATTTATTCTTTTTAAATATTACTTATTGTTAGATTCGGGTAGGGGTGTACGGATTTTAGTTCTTTGCTTCAACATAAGATATCTTGTTATTAACTTATATTAACTCCAACTAATCTGATACTATTTACGTATGACATTGTCGCAGTTTTCTTCCCTGATTCACCTCTCTTTCACTGTGGCCTCCGCCCTACTCCAATCTCCGAATTGATCCACACTTGTGTGCCTCCAATGTTGATCAAGTAGTTCCAAGTCTCAGCTCAATGAAGTAACTTATGTGTTCCCTATCCTAACAGTTGATCATCTTGAAAATGACAGATTAAGTGTATATATATATATATATATATATGTATAAGAAAATCATTTACCATATTCTAAATACCAACTTTGGATTTCTTTCAAAATAGCAATAATAACGAATGTTTATCTACCAGAATCAGCAAAATGTTCTATCACATGGATCAATTTGCTACTGAATTAATTCAATTTCCAATGTGTTTGTCTTTGAAGACATGTCCTCTCCCGTGAGCAATTAACAGCACATTAGGGTAACAATGAAAGGCAATTGGCTGACAAGTTCTCAAAATATTAATTTCTATTTTTTAATGCTGCCTGTTGAAATACTGAAGGAGAACATTCTTTTCTATTTTAAAATGATTGTAGAAATCTTTGAAGTTTTCCATTTCTCAAGATAAATTGTATGATTTTCTCCACTAGTAACTGAATTCGACTGTCGACTTTCATGAAGTCATGGATCAATGTGCAAACCTTGCTCAATCAATGAAAAGAAGAGAGCAGTTCACAATTAGCAATTGGTACACTTTATAAAAACATTGCTAAACTACCATTGGAACTGTTGACATAAGTAATTGCTTATACTTTTCGAACTTTTCGATTCTATTCTGTAGTGTCACAAACATTAACAAGGTGTAATAAATGAATACAGCAAAGAAAGGATTTTAAACTATCTTTCTTAGTAATTTTGGTGCTTAGTTTGGTATCAAGTTAATAGAACTAAATTTGTCATTCAATCTAATAATTTAGATTATTGTTATTATAGTTAGCATATTCAGACAGTCTTTAAGTGCCCGTTTACATGCCACAACACTGTACAAATGGAGGAAAAGCGAGAAAATCCATGAGGAAAACAAACCTGATGCAATCTTAGCATATAATATGTGTAAGGCTGGTATTAATAGGTTAATAAATATCCCTTTACTTAAGCAACTAAGTGAATCCCAAGCAATTGTCACTCAAAATATTTTCAAATATCCTGGATAGTTCAGCATGCAATGTATATGCATTAATGTACAATAATTCGATGAAAATCAATCACCTGTATAATTAGAATGCATATATTTTTTCAATCCAAAGTATAATACAAGAAAGCTTCACCAAAGCCACTTTTACAAGAATATTTTTTGGGTTTCAAGTGAAGTTTACCAAATTTGAATTGAAATAATATTGCTAATATATGTATTGGAATTAGGTAATGAAATCATGATATGGATTTTGCTAGATAATCGGATAGTCATGTTTTTTGTTAAACTGAGAACATTAGAAAGTGTCTTATATTTGAAAGTGCAATAAGCAGAGTGCATTTAATATTTATTTGTTAAAAATATATTAAATGTTTCGCAGATAATAAACCCTAGATGCTATTATTTAATTTTATTTATTAAAAATTTTTCAGAGTTCAAATCATTACCAATTTCAAGGTTTTTTTGTCTGATTTTTTTAATGTTTTAGGCATGTATATCGGTACTAATAATACAAAAATCTTCTGCATATTGATAAATTCTGCTGTTTTTTCCGCTGATTGCAAATACAATGCATTGAATTGCTACAAATTTATTATAGTAGATTTTGATTTTTACATTATGTGTAAGTATTACTCGTTTCTGCTGATTTTTAGGATATCTAATTTCTGTTGATTTGATTTTTGATAATTCTTACACCATTTTTAATTGCAAGTACAAATGGGCCTACATATGTAATTTTTACATTTAGATGATAACCGATTTGTATACACAGCATATGTCTGATCTTTTAAAACAATTTTCAGGAATTCACTATAATTGGTTAAATAGTAATTCCTCACTAAAAAGATGAAAAAGTGATGCTCTTAGGTTTATGCCAGAGAACAAAATACTTAGTGTCAAATTTTTAAATATTGTTTCTAGTTCACTATGATTTGCGAGCTAAAAAGTAGTTTGTTACTGGGCATTTATTAATATTTTTTATGCCCCTATATTGGAGAAAATTAAAATTAAAAAGTTCCCTAAATTTTCCATTTAGGTGATGTATTATTTCTGTTCTTCTATCCTAGTTTTTATCAATATACTAAATTTGTTAATTACGGTTGAAGTCCCTTTAGTCATTGTCATCGGAATTTGATAAAACAAATTTTCATTTTGTAAGTTTGCTTTTCAACATTTAGTTGGTATGCACTATTGTTTGCATTGCATTTTTTTGAAATATTTGTAATAAAGGATCCAAAATTTAAATATATATGTTTATCAAGAGTCTTTTCACCATTTCCCTTAAGTAACTTAGATAATCCCTTGCATAGTTTACCTTAAAATGATTAGCTTTAGTAGCTCTAGTGTTCATATACATGCAATGGTTCAAAAATTAAGCATTTATAAAATAACTGAATTTTCTAAAAAATTGCCAATTATAGTATTATTTCGTTTAGAACAGTCAACGTTTATCCAAAGAAAATAATATTTGGCACAAAATTTCTTCAACTACATAAAAGAGTATAAAATAAGAAGAATAAAAAGCAATTTACTTGCATGCAATTTAATAAATTAAAATAATTAAAACATAAATATATTAAGTAACTACAAGATAAATAAACTAATATATAAGAATAAAATCAATGCTTTTGTGAATTTTAGTATTATACCTAATGGAAACTATTTGAAGTTTAATCTAAACACAAAAATTTTTGCGAACGCTCATTTAATTATAATAAACTGTTTGACGAAATTTAAATATAATGAATAGCATATGTAGTTGAATTTGATAGAACAGAGATAATATTTTATACTCATTATTGTTGGTTCCTCATGCTTTTATGCAAAATTTAGAGTTTCTAAAGACCATTTTAATGTTTTTGATGGAAGCACACTGTGTTTCGAATTTAGATCAGGTAAAAAAGACAAGCAGCATTGAAAATGAAACTAGGCTGTTTCTTTAATTGACCTTCTGGTTAAGTTCTGTTTGCATTTGTCGCCTTTGCTTGCCACAAAAATGAATAGAGAACGTCAGGAAAATATTTCTAGTTGTTTTTCAAAAACAACTTTAAACTTAATTTTATTGAGAAATATATTCTGTTGTCTTTACTTTGAAATACAACTAAATAATTGAGCAAAACTTCCCTCTTTAACAATTTGTTAAAGCAATAATACTAATTAGCAATGTTATACTGGTGAGCTTTTTCAAAATTTAATAAAGATGCTCATGGTCCATGTGTCAGTAGGACGAATTTTAAGTGTTATATATATACATATACATATATATTATATATATATATATATATATATATTAAATAAAAGCTTTGCTTGCAATTAAAAAGGAAGCAGTGAAGAATTCAAAAGAACTTGAGACTGAAGTTATGAAAGCATTTTTTTGAAGATGAGATTTTTAACGATGAATCAACTTTGCCAAATTATTAAAAAAAAAAGACGTTAAGAAAAATACAGAAAAAACATGCTAAGAAACTCACTAAATTAGAAATGATGCAGAAAATAAATCAGTCAGAGTTGTGTGCGAAAAATACAGTCTTAAATTTATCAAATAAGTCATTAAGTAGCCTAAAAAAAGAAGCCATTTCCTACAGTCTTAAAATGATCGGGCCAAGTAGCATTAATGAAACTCATGCAAAAGTTGAAACTAAAGCCAGCTTCGAAATCTGTTATTGAAAGAAAACCTTAGAGATAACTTAGAAACTAACATACTGAAAGAAGAAATATTGTCAACATTCAAATTATATTGTAAAAAATCGACAATTATCAATGCAAGATTAACATCATCCAAAATTAGACCTGTTTTTACATCTTTACAAACTAATAATTTATTTAATAACAAAGATCGAATACCAGAATGCTTAGTTTTTTCAATCGTCTACAAATAGCTGTAGCAAGCTATACATTGGTAAAACTAAACGACATTTTGGCATTCGAAATAAAGAACATTTAAACGGCCACTTAGAAACCGAAATATTCAACCAACATCACGACTTGAAGTAAACAAATTTTGAAATAGCCATGAGAACTACCCACACTAAGATCTGTGAGGCATTAATTATAAAACAACATAATAAAGAAAGCATTGCAATTTGGGAAAAAATGAACTATAAATTTTTTAGTGTATGTAATATAATTTACTTTATAGTGTATATTATAAATTAGTATTTCTTACCGCAATTGTAAACTGACAATGACTATAATATATTCGAATCGTTTTTTATTAAATTATATATATATATATATATATATATATATATAATTTTTAAACTATTGTAGCAATCGCGAATAAATTGTTTTAATTTTTCATTATACTTAGAAAAATAAAATTGAAAATTCAAGCATTATTTCAAGTAGCATTTCTTGTCTCTAAAAATTGCTCACCAAGTAGTCGTGTCATAAACAAATATGTTATGCTACTAATAAAGCATGCGTTAGTCATTAAATAAAGCAGTAGTTATTTGGTGGATGTTCCCGTCAAGCCCGTGTTTGAGGAAATTCTTAGGCCTATGTCGTTCATTTGCTGGGACACGTTTACAAACCAAAATTCCATAAGTTCTAAACCAGTGATCGCCAATGCCACTAACGTCTACATGGGAATTCAATATTGTGAAGCTTTGCTGCATTAAAAATGAACTGCTTGTAATCTTTTTATAGTTCTTCGTTTAATCTATGCGTTTGAAAAGTCACATAGTCTCTATTGGATTCTAAAGAGATGTATCAAAATTGTTAATTTTTGATCTTACAACGCATGGTTTTTACATCAAATTTACAGACAAAAATCTACGAAACGTTCAAATGAAGAACATTTTTTATTAGTAAGAAATTTATGAACCAATAAAAGACATCATGATTTTGCAAAAAAAACATATACAAATAAGCCTTTTCAGAATTATGCTGGCTTGCTTGTCAGTGCGCTGATTTTAATCACATCTCCTTGAAATCTGAAAAATGTGAAGGACTTAGCTAGAAACTTGCTTAAAGCAGCGTATTTTTTTAAATGCATGTTAATTGTAACAATGTGGAATAAATAGATTTTCAAGAATTCCGAGAATTAATGTATAGACTGTCTAAGTAATAGCAAATTAAACAGCTGTTTCTTATTGTATAATTAATTTACAATGTTTGAATTTCTACAGTATGATGACTAATATTCACAGTACAGTCGTTATTACAGTTGCATTATTCTTACTGATATTGTGGAATTTAAAGTGATTTCAAACTAGAAATGCCTAAACAACCAGGTATGAAAATTTATTTGTATGCAAGAACATGTCTGTAATAGAATCAAGATTGCTCTTCATTTTTTAGTAGAGCGAAAACTAAAATAACTAATGTATTTTACAAACTAATATCACTCTAATAAGCCTTTGAGGTAATAATATTTAGTTTGAGCTTAGCAGTTTTGGTAACACATACAAATGTTCTATAATTAAGAACTGGCTAAGAATAACACAATGTGTCGTTCAATTGACCAATCAGATAACAGAATAATCTTAGGCAAAGCAAAATTTGAAATTCCTTTTCTTTTAGAAAACATTTGGTCAAACAAATTCAATTGCTGTACTCAAATATTTTTGGTCGAATAATAAATAATTAATGTTTACAAAGCTCTATTAAAAAAAATAAGGAATTTTTTTGCATTGTAATATGAGTCTATTTGAATAATATTTTATCGCATGGTGGGAAAATATTTGCAATTTAACAAAAGAGTACTTTTCCACTTTCTCTTGTTATAATCGTTTTTGATACATAGATTTAGACTTGGATAAAAAATCATGAAAAACTATTTAATTTTGGTATATTTCTAAATGAGCTCCTAATTAATAATAAACTAAGCAGATTTAAGGATTATATTTTTATAGAGCATTTTAGAAATTATTTTAAAAAATAATAATAGAATTAAATTACACAAATAATTATTTAAACAATTGAATAGAAAATTTTATATTATATTGTGATATTATTTTAACAATATTTTTTCATATTATGTTTATAATACATTGATGACTAAATATTCTAAAGGTTAGATGGTTTACTATAATGAAAAAATGAACATGTTTCAGACGTACCGGTATTTAGAATATTACGTGAAAGTTTAATTTCTTTTTATTGATATGCAGTATTAATATAAACAGTGAATCCCAAAATTGTAATTTTCTTAACAAATATATTATTATAAAAACAGCACGTTGTAATTTTTTTTCAAAATATTTGACTTGGCAAATATATTAATTCGTTTTTTCCAAAACAAAACATTTTCACTATTTTTGCAAATTCCAAATAAATCAAAACGAATATAGATTTAAAAGAGTGCATATGAGAGAATAATGAGGGTCGTAGCCAGAAATCTGTCATAAAGCGGTTTTATTTATCATCAGCTATATATATATATATATATATA
>CABFPE010000964.1:139981-158738 GCA_900660155.1 Hofstenia miamia | reverse complement strand
CTAAAGATCCTGCAGTTATATTTTTGGAGTTATGACATTTGGGAGATGTAAGAAATTACTTTTTCGAGAAATAAGTAAGTAAAATTTTATGGCGGATGTCTCAGGATTATAGTAATTTTACGCCGAAATATGTTACCGGATTTCGGCGGCCTCGGCGCATTGTAAAGCCATCGGTGGTGGCTTAATCTGGTCAAATAAGCTTGCATCCAGTTACTGTTATAGAAATCCATGTACTGACGCAATATTAGTTCAACAGGTGCCAACAAAGAAGTCATGTTGTAACCAACAATGTCATGCTACTAATAAAAAATGCGCAGTATTAAACAATTCAATTATTTGGTGGATGTTCTCCCGTAAACTTTTGATTGAATTATATTCTAGTCTTATATTCGCGCACCTATTGAGAAACCGTTTACAAACCAAAATTGCATAAATTCTAAACCAGTGATCGCCAATGCCACTCGCTTCTAAATGGGAATTCAATATTGTGTGAACCATTGCAGCATTAAAAAAATGAACTGCTTATAATCTTTTGATAATACTTAGTTTAATCTATGCGTTTGAACAGTCACATAATCCCTATTGGATTCTAAAGAGATGCATCAAAATTGTTTATTTTAGATCTTACAACACATGGTTATATATATCAAATTAATACACAAAAATCTACGAAATGTTCAAATCAAGAACATGTTTTACTAGTAAGTAATTTATGAACCTGTGAAAGACATCATGATTTTGAAAAAAAATTATGTACAAATGGGCCTTTTCAGAATTATGCTGACTTGCTTATCAGTGTGCTGATTTTAATCACATGTTCTTGAAATCTGAAAAAATGTGGAGCACTTAGCTGATGTGATAATGACAAATGCTTCCGTTCTAGCATAGTTTATTGTTTTGAGGAATCGAATTAGTGACAAATTTCCAGCAATCATGCTATTATCAGGGTTTGCAGAAATTACAAAAATGTACTTAAAGCAGTGACGTACTGTTCGAAAATGTAATTCATGATACTTTTTTGAATGACCAATATCATAGTGTGAGAATTTTTTAAACCCAGCAAACAAATTTTATGCTTGCCCACATAAAGCCCACGGTGGGCTTTGCATGGGGCCTACATCGAATACACCGTGGGGCAGTGTGGGTGCCCGCCAATAATGTCACAAATGCCCACTGAAATCCCACATTGGACTAACCCACTGTCTGCCAACAAAATGCCCAGTTTAGCCCTCATTTACCCGATCATTCCCCCACTGTGTGCCCACAAAATGCCCACTTTAGCCCACATTTATCCGATCATTCCTCCCATTGTCAGCCCACAATGCTCCCTCCTTAGTCTAAGTCTGCTCAACGCATTACCCTACCAAAAACCTAGTGTGGGTAGCTCATGGAATTAGCCAACATATTAAAAATATAAAGTGTATGCAAATTGCAATACAATCATGCTTTTTAGTCAACAAGGTGCATATTTGCAACTGATGTAACAATATAGCATTGCGTGAATATTTCAAATTAACTATTTTTATACTGAAAAAATCTAACCTGATGGGTTGCGAAATTGAAGACATCAGTAGCTCCAAATATACATATATTTAATGTACTGGTACATATAAATATAAATTCAAAATATAGTTACCTTAAAAGAAATAAATAAACCTCTAATTGTCACTTCAAATGAAATACATCACTTCATGCTCGTAAATAATGATCTTACTCTATAAGCAGAAGAAATCACACCTAAATAAAATTATTAGCAATAAAGAATATTGTTGATAAAATAGTAAACTTTTATGTTAATTTAATAAATTTACCTCTAAATATTTGTAAGTAATCGACAGGAAATTTATTTTTTACAGTGAAAGGTCATCGTGCTTTTCTAAATGAAGATCAAAACCGATTGCAATGTTCTTGCTCAAATGGAGGTGATTTAATCTTCAAACTTCTTCATGCTAAATGTTTTTTATTTAAACTTGCACAACTACAAACTTTGAAATATTTACAATATTTATATTAAGTCCTAATATTTGGAGCTACTGACTCTCTGGCAATCTAAATATAAAAATTACTTTAAAAATTATCGATTCTAAGTAGAACAACAATTATAATAAATTATATATAGAAATTTTTAAGAAAGATATTTTAAATTACGGTAAAGTCGAATATTTGCTAATATTTTTCTGCGAGAGTAACCTGTTGCTCTTTTAATAGGCGCAATTTTCGCCCTCCATTTCTGTCTCTTGCATTTCGAAGCCAATCCTTGATTGCTTTCTCAATGACGATATTGTCACAAGAGTCTTTGGAAGCTAAAACTGTAAAAAAAATTAAGAATGTTCAAGATGAAAATTTATAACTTTTAATTATTTGGGTCATTTTCGAATGTTGGACTCCTATCTTCCCGGATTTACCAGCCCAACTCAGCGTCAAAGATAAGTCGTGATCTATAAGAGCAGTCAAAATGTTTCGCACATAAGATTCAAGATTCTTGCCACCAACATGACTTAAGGATGATATCTAAATTAGAATAGGGTTAGGATTGCAATATAAATAGCAAAATATGTCTAAGAAAAACAAACGGTCTCTTGTATATCAGCATGCTGCTCAAATTTGGCAAATTCTTCAAAAGTCGAAAGCTTCACAAAAGTTTTGCTAATAAATGGTGATAATTTATCTTCAGCTTGTGCGCATATATTTTTTCTATAACCTTATTTAAAGAATTCGTCAATTTATCAACTTTGTCATGCAAAATTGCCACGGAGGTGCACAATTTCTTTATTGTATTTTCTGCATTAACTAAAACCCATTTCAAAACTTGAAATAATTTAAAATTTTACAATTTGGGGTAGAGGTGGCAGCTTCTGGAGTAGATGAGGTCAATTTATTCTCTACAACATTTGGTGTAGGAGTAACATGTATACCTAAATGAAATCTTCTGATTTAATGATTACTCATTTTGAATATTAAAAAAAATTAATTGTAATATCTATGCCTTGGTTGTCAAGATAATTATCGATTGGTGGCACATCTAGGTCCAAATAGGTGCGCTTTCTTTTCATTGGTTCTAAATAACGTTACAAAAAAAGTTAAAAATTTAGCGAAAAATACGTGCTGTGAGACTTAAAGCAAAATCTTCTTCCTCACTGCTTGACGCCTCAATTATCCTTCGGGATGGAGCCCTAGAACGCGGTTTCATTGGCGATGGAGCTTCAGTAGCAGATGCTGACCCAGTATGATCAATTATTGATAGTTCGTATCCACTTGCCACATCATATGAATCTGAAATGTCACAATAAATGTTATGAAATTTAAAATACACTTACGAAAATCCGATTTTAGCACTCGGCAATTATAAGTTTGCCAACTAAGTGATGGAAATATTGACAGTAGTATATATTGGAGCGTAGCCCTTCTCATTTTTTTCTGATTGGTCGAGAGGTGGAGCGTAGCCCTTCTCACTTGAGCTGCTCTCCACAAATTCCACAACTGCAAAAGATATGTAAAACTAAAAATATATTATTCTCTACAACATTTGGTGTAGAAGTAACATGTATACCTAAATTAAATCTTCTGATATAATGATTACTCATTTTGAATATTAAAAAAAAATTAATTGTAATATCTATGCCTTTGTTGTCAGGGATAATTATCGATATATATATCAGAAATGTAATGAGTTGACACACCTAAAAATTGAATATTATATTACAGAATGCATTAATGGAAAATTTATGAATTCCCTTTCTGAAATTGGCAAAGGGCAAATTTTAGTGAGTGAAACTCCAGAATCAAAATAAAATACTTGAGCCTGAACATCAACGGAAATTTTAAAAATTAAAAGCTTTTTAGAGTCGCAAGGATAATCAAAGATTTTTTCATGTAGTTTGGCTTTTGAAGCATAAACCCACCTTTTTTGATCTCTGAGGGCCCTCTACAAACCCGATAAACTTGTATACAATGGAGTTACAAAGAACATAGCTGTCACTGACACGACACGCATTTAGGTGAAATCTATTGTCCAAAACAGAATCTATTCTCATGTAAGTGAAACCATCCAACACGTTCCGTATTTTCACAGAGTGATAATAAATATTTATCTTTAGTATTGGAATTGTTAATTTTCTGGAATTGCTTCTCATTAATCCGATTAATGGCTTGAACTAGAGGCGATTTCGTACATCTAAAAGCTTTTGTAGAGTTCCCAAATAATTCTCAAATGGAAAGCATGATACATTATCTAACCGAATGTATTCTTTTGCCAGATGAAGCAGCGTATGACTATTATAAATAATTAAACCATCTCCATATACTTGAGAAAATGTTGATACGAATTTTTCGATAAGCGTGTTTGAATAATCAAATAAATTTCTTGGGTAATTCCCCAATAATATAAAAATGGAAACACTTAGCAAACTAAAGTGTTTATAGACATTTTCATTCAAAATTTCATAGAAAGCAATTGGACCACCATATAGCAAAAAAAATCTTAATTCAGTTGCCTATTTTAGTAATGGTAGTCATATTCAATTAAAGGAAAGGATACCATTAATAGACATGTTTTGCATTAGGCTCAATTAATCATAAATATACCTATTAGTTGTTGGGGAACTTGAAAGTAAATTGAAACTACCATTACTACCTTCCATCTTTCTAACTCACTTATAGAACGCGGTTTGCGAACAAAATCTTTAGGAATGTATTTACGCATATTCTCCAGTCTCTTGCAAATAATCATGACATCATTTGATTTTATACGAACATTTAAAGGACCTTTAAGCCATAAGCGTACTATGTGCTTCACAACACCCAAGCAGACTTGGTGCATATAGTCTATCGGAAAATCGTCTATCATATCAATTTCTAATTTTACAGTGCCGATATACCTGGTGTGGAAAATTATCATATTTGCAAAATTTCAAAATAATCTAATGAAATGAGTTTGCATTTTAAAAAATAATGAAAATTTAATCAATAATGCAAATAAGAGAATTACTATTCACCAGTATGATGTTCTACATTTGTTCTTTCTCTGAATGAACTATTTGATCTTAGACTAGGTAATCTTGGATAATTCATTCGATAGTTGGTGTATTCAGCCTCAATTTCACACTTATCACATCCATAATAGGCATTGTGTGACTTAATACATTTAACATATGATCTGGCCGGTGCATCACAAATGAAGCAATTAATTTGAAAAGTATACAATCGACCATTAATTTGAAGCATATTCGGATTAGCAGAAGAAAAATCATTTACTCATTGGTCGAGAAATTTATTTAAAGGATTGGACTTTCCTGTTCCAAAAATATACCAATTACAAATATTTGTTGATGGAAAATATTGTGAATTTGCCCAAGTATCGGCCAAAAGCAGGAATTGCAGCTTTTGTAAGGAGGCAGTACATCAATATTTATATTTATCTTTATGGTAGATAATAATTTGCAACAGACAGAATGCGATTGAATAAATTGTTCTAAGAAATCATTTAATCCAAAGTGGTAATATTCACCTTTCAGTAATTTAAAAATATCATTATTGTAATTTGTTTGCAAAAGTGTTCTGGCATCCAGTGGTAAGTAACTTAACTCAGATCGCAAAATATGAAGTAGTGATGTAACTGCATTGTTGGACACATAGTCAATAGACCATTCTCGTAAAGACAATAGCATTTTATCTTCAACTAAATCAGATTCACTTTCATTAGAATTTTCAGAAATATTTTCTAATGAGTTACTAGAGACAATTTCATTAGAATTTTCAGAAATATTTTCTAATGAGTTACTAGAGACAATTTCATTAGAATTTTCATTTAGATTATGTAATGCACTACCAATCTGACTTTCTTCAATATTTATCTGGCCTTAGAACTATGTGGATGATTATCCATAGCCATCAGTCTATTTGTTCCGCTCTTATACGGCGATAATATGTCCGCATCGACATCTTTATTAAATTTATTTTCTAAAAAGCAAAACACTTTAAGTAATTCACAATAAAAATTTATAGCTCTAAGTATTGCATATGTAATAAGCATCTATCATTCAAATAATTTCAGTAATTAAATTTGCTAAGGTTTAATATACTTTAATCAAATTACCAAGAAATTGGTGAAAATGTTTTAAAGATTTTGCATGATTTTCAAGAATTTCAATCACTGCGATTTAACCTAGATGAACTAAGTGCCTTATTAATTGACTGTGGCATGCCGGAGTTTGCTCTACTGGTTGAAACTCATTTAACGTATAATATACCTGATTCGTGCATGACAGTACACGGTTATACTATCGAACGTTTGGACAGAACGATTGATGCAAATTCTAATTTTGGCGGAGGCGTAGCTTTGCAAATAAGAAATGGAATTCCTTATCGCAGGTATCTCCCTCAGTTGCCCGATAACATGGCACCAAATTTCGAAGCTTTATGGTTAAAGGTTACACCTACTTGGACACCTCGTGGTATTAGCGGATATATAATTGGAGTTTTATATCACCCTTATTGGAAACTCCCTGAACATAGACGTATGAAGGCATATCTTCGAAAAGTTCTACATGAAGTTGAGGTTGAATTACCAAATTTTGCGACTATAGTTGGCGGAGATTTCAACGATCTTAACACCTCATTTTTAGAAAGAGAATTCCAACTGAAGCAGCTAGTGGGGTTTATCACACATGGTAACAAAACTATTGATAAAGTTTTTGTTTCTCACCCCAATTTATTTAAAAATGCAGTCCCATTACCAGGCCTAGGTGGCAGTCGTCACACATCAGTTTTGGTTGAGGGTTCTGGAATAAGGACTGATAGATTAAAGCAAATTGTGTTCAAGAGAGATATAAGCACTAAAAACACGAACCATTTTGGCAGGGTTATCTCATCTGTCATTTGGGAGAACTTTTTCCTGGATTTGACTTTCACTGAAATGTGGGACAAGTTTGCCTCGCTTATAGACCAAACCATTACTGACTGCTTTCCCGTTAAGAAACATCGCGTGTTTATTCGAGATAGACCATGGATTACTCCTCAAATAAAGCGTTTGATAAAGCACCGCCAGTTGGCTCTCACACATTGCAATTTGCCCCTTTTTAAAAAGCTCCGCAACCGCGTTAATCGGGTTATGAAAAAGAATCGCTTCCATTTCTATAAGAATCGCATAAATGACCTGAAAATGACCAATCCCAGATCATGGTGGAAGTCAATCAAAAACCTATGTGGACTATCTAAATCAGAAAAAGGACTTAACTTCGATACCGAGCTCTCCAGGTTATCTGATTGCGATCTCGCTAATAAAATCAATTATGATTTTACGCAGCCAGTAAACAATTACCCTCCGTTAACAGAAGCAAACTATCTACCAGATGACAATTCAGAACCTCTAGCAACCGACGAGTTCTCTGTATATAACATGCTAGAAAAGGTGTGCCCTCGGAAGTCGAGTGGGCCTGATTACAAGATGAGAGTAATACCATGCTGGCTGCTAAAGAAATTTAGTTGTGAATTGGCTCTGCCTATATCGCTCTTAGTTAATGCTTCCTTACGCGAATCATGTGCAATTCCTTTCAGAGTGGCAGAAGTTGTTCCAATTGCTAAAACAAGCCCAGTATCAATTCCCGGCTCTGATCTAAGACCAATCTCACTGACGCCCTCGATTTCTAAATTAATAGAAGATATAATAATAGAAAAAGAGCTGAAGGGAAAAGTATTGAATGTACTCGATCCTAGCCAATATGGAGTTATACCAGGCGGGTCTACGATAAATGCGTTAATTAGTGTCTATCAACACTGGTTGAATCAGCTTGAATCTAACAAACGTTTCATACGCACATTCTTCTTCGATCTTAGAAAAGCCTTTGACTTCGTTAGTCATCCCCTCTTGGTGAAAAAGCTGATAGAAATCGGCGTAAGATCTAGGACTATTAACTGGATAATATCCTTTCTCAGCAACAGGAAACAACGGGTACGTCTAACAAATGGCCAACTATCAGACTGGTTAATGGTTCTAGCTGGCGTGCCTCAGGCACAAAATTGGGACCCTGGTTATTCATTTTGTTCGTGAATTCCTTGTTAAGAGAATGGGAATCGCGCATGAAATATGTCGATGATACTACTGCGTGGCAATACGTATCTAAGAACAAACCTTTTGAAGAATTGGCTTTATTATACTTTTCTTAGTCATATAATAGCGCACACGTTGCCCACACAAAGCCCACAATTTGCCAGACTTTATTTGAATTCTGCGAATAGCCCACAAAGCGCCCACGTAGCCCACGCGGGGCCCACCATTTGCCCAACTTCATTTGTTTGCTGGGAAAACATGCCTATTGTAATAATGTGGAATAAATAGATTTTTCAATAAACAAAAAACTAAATAAAAATAGTCCACATAGCCCCAAAATTGGACGGATATCACAAAATAAGAAAACTAATGTATAGACTGTCTAAGTAATAGCAAATTCAACAGCTGTTGCTTTTTGTATAATTTACATCGCTTAAATTTATACAGTATGATGACTAATATTCAGAGCACGTTTTCTCTCGTCATATTGTGTAATTTAAAGTGATTTCAAATTAGCGCTGTCTATACAAACAGGTATGAAATTTTTTTGTATGCAAAAACATGTCTGTAATAGGATCGAAGTTGCTCTGCATGATAAAAGAGTGGAAACATAAAACTAAGAGTTGGCTAAATAGTCGTAAATAATATCCCAATATGTCGCTCAATTGACCAATCAGACTTTAAATAATCTTAGACGAAGCACATTTAGACATTTCATTCTTATTGAACTTTCTAGAATCATTAAATTTAAAAATAATAGAAAAAATAATAGAATTTAATTTCAAATTACTATTTAAAATTTGAGTAGAAAATTAAATATCATGCCTTAATTCTATTTTTAGGGAAAATTGTTCTAGATGTGTTGCTTTCTTTAGTGTAAAAATGTCGTCACAAAGGTTGGTTTGTTTACTATAATTAGGAACTACTTTTAAATGAAGAAAATATTAAGCAATGATTTATTTGAAGGAAGATACTGCGCATGAGGCTAATGCTTATTCTCCTGGCTGTTAAGAAATGTTTCTTCTAATATATTACCAGTTGCAGTTGATATGGAAATTTGCACATCAAAACAAATCGAGTCAAATCAAATCAACATGCGATCGTTAAATGATATCAATAGATATTAATTGAAATCATAACAAATTTCTCTTTTATGTCAACAATATTTTAATTTTGGCAACAATATATTTCTTTCCTATTTCAGCGAAAGCCACTAATTTGAGAGTTCATGCGCCTAGGCAAGGCACACAGTTTTACTTTGATAAATATATTTATTCACATCCAGTTGGCTCATTATTACAGATGAAAATTTCCTTAAATATCAACCGTAATTAGCCAGTTACTTTCTTAAAATAAAATTATTTTCGAAATGATAGTCATACAAAGCGCCTAAAATTAAGTGTATATATGTATATATCTATATTGCTGTAAAAATATTTACAATATACTACANGGCAGTTTTAAGTGCACAGCTTGCACATTACATGCATATAAATAGTTCCAATTTTACTTGAAAGAGCAAAGTCCATCTCAATAGCTAAACAGTAAATTTATTATAAACATGTAAAATTCATGAATTTCATTTGGATTGAAACGAAACATTTAAGACGTGTCCATTCTACCAATCTAAACAAAGCCCAATGGTTTTTTAATGTTTTTAATGTTTGATGATATGCAATTATTTGAACGTGCATTACAAAGCACTTAATTGTGACTGCTTAGATTTATAATTGTAGCTGTACAAATATCAATTATTGCCTTACAAAGTGGGTTAGGGGTTTAAACTTGAAATTTATTTCACCCTCTTTGCATCGAAAAATTATATCTTTTAAATTCATCATTAAACCTCAAGCTTCCGTGATTTTCATTGGGATTCATGTCACTAACTACGAAGATCAACTTCCTAAAAAAATCTACTAATAAATCTCTAGACATTCTGCAAATCCTTGCAGAAAGTTATTCTCATTTGTTGAAGTTTTTATGAAGAAAAACCTTGAGAAAATAAATCACTTGAAAAAATGGCTGGAAATACTACAAAATAATATCTAATCCTAACACAGGCGTATTTTACAGTCTGCGACGGCTTTTTAAAATTATTTTTTAAGCGCTTTTATCTAACGACGCACAGCCAACTTAAGTTATCTGCTTACGAACATACTGGGTTCTGTGGTGCCATGACCTTGCCAGTACTATTCCCCATCGGTACGATATCGGTATCCGACTAAAAATGTGGTATTGTATAGTACGGGATCGGTAATACTTAAAAAATCTTTAGCGGTATCGCGAATTAAGTTGCTTGATCATATTTGGCTATTAAGGCCTCCGTGATATGTCAGATCAACCATTTAATGCAGCTGGGCCAAAAATTAATAAATCAAGAGCACACATAGATCCTGTCAATGTTTATGAGAAATTGATGAATTATTTTGTATTATCTTAACTTTTTTAAAGGTTGGAGGTAGTGGTAGGGTGGGATTAAATGGTACCCGTAATTGGATTCATGCAAGGCCTACTGGAATCACGGCCTTGCGATTTGCAGTAAAACTAACAAAAATGAAGCCGCAAACACACTTCACCACGGACCAGCATTTGATACAGCAAGTCACTTTAAATAACAAAATCAAAGAACTAGCTACTTTACACATCTATGTATTTTTTGAAGCACTTTAATTTTTTGTAAACTGCAAAAACCTTAATCAAATATAATGAGGCCACTAACAATAAAAAATCATTTTTTGCATAACAAATTTTATGCTTTGACGAAATAAAAATCAGCGAATATAAATCTGTACAAGAAGAAATGTAGATGTAACCTTTCTACTTTGAGATGTAATATTTCTAGAAATTGAATTTGATTCTTTGCTTATGAAACCCTTTATTGCTTGATGAACCCTTTTTTGTTGGCAAAACAATACAATAGTTGTAGCTACACAAATTTGAAGGAACATTTGCTATTCTTTGCATTTCATATTTGGATAAAATTTTACATCAGTTCCATACTTGCAAACGTATTTATTGCTACTTTTCTTTTTTGTACTGAAAATCGTCAGGCTGTGATTAAAGTAGACCTTGATTCATGACATAGGGAATGCACCAATTTTGAATGGTACGGTATGAGACGGGACCGGAACAAGATTTTTGTGATATCACAGAACTCTATTCCGTACGCATTCAAGTGCACCACGAACTCTTTCTTTTTGCACAGTGCATGTGAACGAAACTTAAGCACTCTACCTAAAGAAAACAAAATGTTTGTCTTAGTTGTTGCTCTCAAGTATTTTCTGAACTTTAGGTTCTCTAAGACCTTAAATTTTTCTTTTTAACAAAAAAGTAGTGTGCTGATTCTTTATTGAGAATGCATCGCCTTTATTCTCGTCATTTGGCTAAAATGCCATGGAAAATAAAATACATGATATGATTTAATGCAGTATGTACATTATATTTTATGACATTAACATTTAAATTTTAACAATTTCTAAGTCAACTCAATTTAATTCAAATCAATATCAACGACAACCTTGTATGTATTACTA
Organism: Hofstenia miamia; assembly: GCA_900660155.1. Taxonomy (NCBI): domain Eukaryota; kingdom Metazoa; phylum Xenacoelomorpha; order Acoela; family Hofsteniidae; genus Hofstenia; species Hofstenia miamia. Next base: position 147,158 of record CABFPE010000964.1, on the reverse strand, counting down.
CTACAGTGTTATAAACTGCCATCACATTGAATTGAGTAAACAATTTCGCTAAGGTACATGTAGTTATTCATATTTTATGAAATACAGTTTGTAAGGGAAATAAGCATCAGTTCCGAGGTATATATGCTTACTATCAAAAGAGACATGAAACAGAATTTTAATTTCTTATATATACATTTTGCAAAACACCGGTATGTACAAATAATACAGAAAAAATCAGTCAACATATTTCCTTACAGATGACAACCATCGCCTCACAGAGATCAAAAGAAGATTCGTCAACTTTGCAAATCTGATTTCACATTTCACTGAAGTCGGAATGCATAGGTTCTGATGCAGAATTGAATTTTGGAGTATTTTGCAAAATAGGAAAACTTGCAAGATTGGCTAAGATCTTCTTGCTATAATGTGAAATCAAAATTGTTAACATTATTCAAATGCATCCTGCACAAATTACCAGCAAATGGTTCTGAATACAAATGAGGACGAAAAAAGCAATATTTTTTAGTCATTTGTGCAAATTTTCTCATCAATTTTTTCCTTATATAAATGGGATTTAATAATAGTTGAATACCTGAAATTACGCATTCTTATCAAGTAAATGATAGCAATAACATAGAAACAGAAATCAAGATTTTAAGATATAAAATAAATCACATTGAAAATGATAAGTTAGATATATCAGGTTATAATCTTTTCAATAAAGATGTAAATTGTAAATGTTCTTGAAGGTGAAGAAAGAAGAGACACTATAAACAAACAACAGATGGAAAACTTTAAGGGGATCTTTTCTAGAAATACTTTGACAAATCTGGGTTTTGGATTGTATGTTTGTAATTTAGACCATTCTTCAAATATTGGCACACATTGGATAGCATTTTATTATTTTAAGGAGCTTGGGTCTGTCAATCTTGAATATTTTGATAGTTTTGGCCTACCTCCATTTCAAAGTATTTTTTCAATATTTAAAGATGATAAGGATAATATTGTGTACAACAGTTCTAGTGTAGTATGTGGATACTATTGTATTTGGTTTAAATATGAAAGATGCAAGGGAAGAGATTATTTCTCAATACTTAATAATCTTTACAGGAGAAAGTGTGAGAAATGAAGAATATATTAAAAACTATTTTCTAAAAGGTTAACAGAGTTAACTGTAGTGAAATTCAAATGTTGGAAAAAAATGTTTTCTTTTTTCCTTTTATAAATGAGATTTAATAATAGTGGAATACCTGAAGCTACACATTCTTATCAAGAAGGTTACAATAATAACATAGAAACATATGTTTAACTCATAAAATACAAAATAAATCAAATTGAAAATAATAAGTTAGATATATCAGGGTATAATCTTTTTAATAGAGATTTAAATATGTTAGGGTGAACAGGAAAAGAATACTATTAACAAACAACAAATGGAAGATCATATTAACAGACTGCAAACAATGAAAACAAGATTTTGGAAATTATTAAGCAATCCAACACTCATTTATGTAGTATTGAGTCTATGCATAATTTCTATTCAAATCTAGAAGACAATTACCAAAACCATATATAATTATTTTTAGGAACAGAAAACGGGAAAACTTTTGCAGAGAATCATGAACATGGTTTATAAAGGCTCTTTTCACTATTCTCTGAAAAAATCTGATTATTTGGTTTGATAAAAACATTTGGAAACTACTGGAGCTGCTTATAAAAATCAATTTTTTAAAACTGAAAGCCATGAGCAAGCTTTAGATTTTCCTACCTATGGTGATAAATGTTTTGACAAAATTTCAATAGAAAATGGTTATATTTATGTTAAAGATGCACATAGTTACATTTCACTTTCAGGAATTTGTATCTTATCAAAAAATCATTATAATATGCTACATTTAACAAATAATGTATACTATACCATAATTAATACTTTTGTACCTTTAAGAGGTAAATATGTATTTAGAAGTGCTGAGATTTTGTCTAGCAACTTGACTTTTTTTACTTTACCAAAAGAAGCATGGCCTCTAATAATAATAAGATTTGTAGTAGTCTGTGAAAAATCAAAAATGTTTATTTCCAAATTAGTAAATTTGGTGTATTGTCTGTACACAATTTAGTACTAGAAGAAAAACTTGTTTCCTTAAATAATATATATTTTGACACAAATGATCTATTTTGGAATGACATTGAATTAAATACTGATGACAATGATAATATTAAAGGAATGAAATTTGATAATGAATTTAAAAACACTTATATTTCTGATTTGCAACATTGCCAATATAAGGTTATTGGTACACAAGTATTATTTAGGGGAATATGTCAAAGGAATAAGTGCAATTTGCAAAAGCATCCAAATATAATTAAAATTACATTTAATTGTATAATTTGTTGTTATATTTCACATGAGAATGGTCCATTTAGGCTTTTTGCAAGTGACAATAGATTAGTTTGCAAAATTTGACATATTTCCTTCCAAAGACAAATTATTGAAATTAATTTTTTCTAAGCTATTATTTAGAAAATGAGTAAAAGAGTTAAAATTGTACAAGAACCAATTATATTGAAAGCAGTAATTAGTAGTAAGACAGGTGAAAATGAAAAAACTTATAGAGTGCAATCTATGGGTTGTTCTAATTTGAATGAAACAAGGAAACATGAATTAGCCAGTCCAAGGGAAGTTATAAAATACGTAGTAGATAACTTTGAAATACAAAAATTGAATTATCTCTACCATATATAAATTTAAGCCCACATCAAGTTCTCCTCATATTGAATATAAATATTCCAATATAGATCCAATATTAATAGCTTTTTTAGAATCGACTTTAATGAAGAAGAACTGTTGACAATGCAGATTGAGACATATGAAGATCTTGTGTCTTCTTTTTCAGTCGAAATTGAAACAAAGGTGATATTTTTGTTATTTATTATTATTATGTTAATTCTTACAAAGCGCAAATATTTCCCAGAGACAAATCCTATGCGAAATTACAAAATCAGTAATATACATTTACACAATATTCATGTTATCAAACTGATTCACAACAGTAACTTAATTTTCTTTTAAATTCGCTAATGCTCGAGAATTGGCGTACTTCACGAGGTAGTCCATTAAATAGTGTTAGCCCTTGTCGTAGAAAATGGCAAACATTACCATTTAAATGGAATTTAAATGCCATTTAATGGAACAAAAATTGCAATATCGTGGAATTAAAATGGCATTTTTACCATTTAGTGTTAAATTAAATAATCAAAAGTGCGCGCTTAGCCTTAAAAGCAAGCCTTGTATTAATACGCATTGCTTAACTTTCATTAAACAAAAAAATCATATGTGGATTAAGTATAATAATGAAAGATCCTCTGCAAATTTTGAGGACTACAAAAGAGCGCGCAATATATGCAACATAAAAATTGGAAATTCATGCAACCAATATTTTAAATCAAAATTTGAAAAATTGGAAACTCAAAAGTCTAAATTGATATTTATTAATTCATTGCTTAGCAAAAAATGCAAAGACTTTACTTTTGTGCAAGAAATTTATCATAATGGCGAAACAAACAAAACTGCTAAAGAAGTTGGAAAATATTTAATAAAGTTTTTAAAATTCTAAGCAATTATAAGGAGAAAACATAAAATATATGATGAAAGAGCCGAATCCTTTACAGCNCACAAATGATCTATTTTGGAATGACATTGAATTAAATACTGATGACAATGATAATATTAAAGGAATGAAATTTGATAATGAATTTAAAAACACTTATATTTCTGATTTGCAACATTGCCAATATAAGGTTATTGGTACACAAGTATTATTTAGGGGAATATGTCAAAGGAATAAGTGCAATTTGCAAAAGCATCCAAATATAATTAAAATTACATTTAATTGTATAATTTGTTGTTATATTTCACATGAGAATGGTCCATTTAGGCTTTTTGCAAGTGACAATAGATTAGTTTGCAAAATTTGACATATTTCCTTCCAAAGACAAATTATTGAAATTAATTTTTTCTAAGCTATTATTTAGAAAATGAGTAAAAGAGTTAAAATTGTACAAGAACCAATTATATTGAAAGCAGTAATTAGTAGTAAGACAGGTGAAAATGAAAAAACTTATAGAGTGCAATCTATGGGTTGTTCTAATTTGAATGAAACAAGGAAACATGAATTAGCCAGTCCAAGGGAAGTTATAAAATACGTAGTAGATAACTTTGAAATACAAAAATTGAATTATCTCTACCATATATAAATTTAAGCCCACATCAAGTTCTCCTCATATTGAATATAAATATTCCAATATAGATCCAATATTAATAGCTTTTTTAGAATCGACTTTAATGAAGAAGAACTGTTGACAATGCAGATTGAGACATATGAAGATCTTGTGTCTTCTTTTTCAGTCGAAATTGAAACAAAGGTGATATTTTTGTTATTTATTATTATTATGTTAATTCTTACAAAGCGCAAATATTTCCCAGAGACAAATCCTATGCGAAATTACAAAATCAATAATATACATTTACACAATATTCATGTTATCAAACTGATTCACAACAGTAACTTAATTTTCTTTTAAATTCGCTAATGCTCGAGAATTGGCGTACTTCACGAGGTAGTCCATTAAATAGTGTTAGCCCTTGTCGTAGAAAATGGCAAACATTACCATTTAAATGGAATTTAAATGCCATTTAATGGAACAAAAATTGCAATATCGTGGAATTAAAATGGCATTTTTACCATTTAGTGTTAAATTAAATAATCAAAAGTGCGCGCTTAGCCTTAAAAGCAAGCCTTGTATTAATACGCATTGCTTAACTTTCATTAAACAAAAAAATCATATGTGGATTAAGTATAATAATGAAAGATCCTCTGCAAATTTTGAGGACTACAAAAGAGCGCGCAATATATGCAACATAAAAATTGGAAATTCATGCAACCAATATTTTAAATCAAAATTTGAAAAATTGGAAACTCAAAAGTCTAAATTGATATTTATTAATTCATTGCTTAGCAAAAAATGCAAAGACTTTACTTTTGTGCAAGAAATTTATCATAATGGCGAAACAAACAAAACTGCTAAAGAAGTTGGAAAATATTTAATAAAGTTTTTAAAATTCTAAGCAATTATAAGGAGAAAACATAAAATATATGATGAAAGAGCCGAATCCTTTACAGCAAAATTTAGCTTTTGCTATGTAACGAAATATGAAGCTTTAAATCTAGTGGTCCATCAAAAATCCTCGTTTAGTACTTCAAAACTGTAGCCGATTTAATTGCTTGTTCCTTTCTGGTATTCTTAATGAATGTATTAGATATTCTATTTTCCCTCCCAATTACAACTAGCCAACATTACACCCTATTTCACTGACATAATCAATTAGAAAATTTTTTTGAGAAACTGCTCTATCATCAAATCAATGAAAATTTCACTAAGTATAATATCTTATACAAAACTCAGTATGGATTCGGGGTAAAATTGCATAACAATTTCTCAGATTACATTTCATTAGAAAAAGGTGTTCCACAAGGGACAATTTTGGGCCAATTGATATTTAATATTTACTTAAATGATTTAAATAAGAACATTACATGTGACATTTTACAATACGTCGATGACGCATTAATATTTCACTCGAGTAACCATGTGGAAGTTTCAGTCAGATATGATTGAAAACCATTGTGCAACATTAGCAAATTTCTATGCATCACACAAATTAACAATTAATGCTTCAAAAACACAACTTGTATAATAAAACGCAAGAATAGTAAAACAGGCATATACAAATTTACACTACGTTTCAACAAGGAAACTATAAAACAATCTAATCATTTTAAGAATCTAAGGGTTATTTTTGACAGCAACATAAGTGTTATCATAAAAAGTTAGATAGCATAGAAAAAAATGTCAGTTCATCATAGTAATAAGTAATTTTTCTCACCTTCAAAGTATTGAAGCAAAAATTCAGCTTATTCATGCCTTAGTCTTAAGTCATCTAAATTATGCTTGCATGTTATATAAATTGTACTAATGTCATGGACCATGACTTTTACAAATTTTCATATCTAACCTTAACACTTTGGCAGAATTCATTTCTGAAAAAAGCAACATCCTATATGTATATTTAATCTATGCACTCCATTTTCAAATATTTGATGGAGAAGTTGATTAAAGATATATACATCGCCTTAAGTTGAAAATGACAATCGCCAAATAAAAAGTATGAATTTTGACTAAACCACTGTACAAACGAAAATGCAGCTCTTATTTGATATTCTATGAACTTCATGTATGTGCACATTATCCATATGTTCCGATTTACAAATGTAGTCTTCATATTCTAGATTAAGTCAAACTCAAATAATGCCCACGCTTGATGTCCAGGTTCCTAGATAAAAAATATAAGAGGACAAGAACAAGAACCAACTCTGTAGAAATTCATTTAAAAATTGACCTTTAATGAGAAAGTCATTCCAAAATTTGTAAATATATACTGATTTCTGAATATTTGTTGAAAAATTCTCGAAAAATGTATAGAAATTGCAGCTTCTAAGAAGTAAGGGTGCATCAACAAAGTCAGTAATGAATCTAAAATATGCAAATAAAATATTATTTTATGTGCAGGTAATTTAGATTTATATTTCGAAAGAAAGAATAACAAATGATTAGATCGTCTAAAATACACACAATTAAAAAAGATGTGGTTACAAAAAATAACGAAGTTTTCCCCTCAAGTTGAACTGCTTTCAGCGCCTCTACAAAGTTCCAGTTGAGGAGTTACAATATATTTTATGTTGATCCATTCCATAATAAAAGATACTGCATATCAAAAGAGATAGCCTACTTTTGTGGGCTCTTACGCATATACCTTTGATTTACATCTGCAATGACATAGCTATATTTCCTCAAATTTTTTTTAGAATATGGCGGCTGAAAAAATCTCAAGCCCAGATCGTCCTAGATCAAGAGCTCCATTATATAAAATAATGGAGATGGTCACAGAGGACGAAGAAATAATTTCACCTCCATCCAAGAAGTCTAAAACTTCTCGTAATATGGAATTTAATCTATATTAATAATTTACTATTTAATTTAGATTTTCATTCCACAGAGAAGAAAACTTTATATGATCTTAATGTTTCATCATTAGAAACATTTGAAAACGCTTCCAACTCTACACCCGAATGTATGC
>CABFPE010000964.1:111688-131178 GCA_900660155.1 Hofstenia miamia | reverse complement strand
AGAGCTCGGTATCGAAGTTAAGTCCTTTTTCTGATTTAGATAGCCCACATACGTTTTTGATTGACTTCCACCATGATCTGGGATTGGTCATTTTCAGGTCATTTATGCGATTCTTACAGAAATGGATGCGATTCTTTTTCATAACCCGATTAACGCGGTTGCGGAGCTTTTTAAAAAGGGGCAAATTGCAACATGTGAGAGCCAACTGGTGTTGCTTTATCAAACGCTTTATTTGAGGAGTAATCCATGGTCGATCTCGAACAAACACTCGATGTTTCTTAACGGGAAAGCAGTCAGTAATGGTTTGGTCTATAAGCGAGGCAAACTAGTCCCACATTTCAGTGAAAGGCAAAGCCAGGAAAAAGTTTTCCCAAATGACAATGAGATAACCCTGCCAAAATGGTTCGTGTTTTTAGTGCTTATGTCTCTCTTGAACACGATTTGCTTTAATCTATCAGTCCTTACTCCAGAACCCTCAACCAAAACTGATGTGTGACGACAGCCACCTAGGCCTGGTAATGGGACTGCATTTTTAAATAAATTGGGGTGAGAAACAAAAACTTTATCAATAGTTTTGTTACCATGTGTGATAAACCCCACTAGCTGCTTCAGTTGGAATTCTCTTTCTAAAAATGAGGTGTTAAGATCGTTGAAATCTCCGCCAACTATAGTCGCAAANTGCAAGAGACTGGAGAATATGCGTAAATACATTCCTAAAGATTTTGTTCGCAAACCGCGTTCTATAAGTGAGTTAGAAAGATGGAAGGTAGTAATGGTAGTTTCAATTTACTTTCAAGTTCCCCAACAACTAATGATTAATTGAGCGTAATGCAAAACATGTCTATTAATGGTATCCTTTCCTTTAATTGAATATGACTACCATTACTAAAATAGGCAACTGAATTAAGATTTTTTTGCTATATGGTGGTCCAATTGCTTGCTATGAAATTTTGAATGAAAATGTCTTTAAACACTTTAGTTTGCTAAGTGTTTTCATTTTTATATTATTGGGAAATTTCCCGGGAAATTTAATTGATTATTCAAACACGCTTATCGAAAAATTCGTATCAACATTTTCTCAAGTATATGGAGATGGTTTAATTGTTTATAATATTCATACGCTGCTTCATCTGGCAAAAGAATACATTCGGTTTGGTCCGTTAGATAATGTATCATGCTTTCCATTTGAGAATTATTTGGGAACTCTAAAAAAGCTATTAGAGGTACGAAATCGCCTCTAATTCAATAAAGCCATTAATCGGATTACTGAGAAGCAATTCCAGAAAATTAACAATTGCAATGCTAAAGGTAAATATTTTATTATTGGACCTTCAAATCACTCTGTGAAAATACGGAAAGTGTTGGATGGTTTCACTTACATGAGAATAGATTCTGTTTTGGACAATAGATTTCAACTAAATGCGTGTCGTGTCAGTGACAGCTATGTTCTTTGTAACTCCATTGTATACAAGTTTATCGGGTTTGAAGAGGGCCCTCAGAGATCAAGGTGGGTTTATGCTTCAAAAGCCAAGCTACATGAAAAAATTCTTTGATTATCCTTGCGACTCNGTGTATATATATATATATATATATATATATATATTTATATATATGCACAATATTTTTTAAAATTTCCTGAATTATCATATGGTTAAAAATTTAAATATAATCGTTTTACTTAACATTTTAAAGCAATTTTGTACATATATTTACGAAGTAATATATTTTTAGTTTTACATGTCTTTCGCAGTTGTGGAATTTGTCGAGAGCACCTCTATTGCTACGGTTTCAACAAAATGGCTCCAGGAGAACACTCGGTATCATTGGCCATAGAGCAATCGTCAAGCTACTAAGCTTGCAAAGCTCAACCATCACTTAGTTGGCAAACTTTTAATTGCCGAGAGCTAATGTCGGATTTTCGTAAGTGTATTTTAAATTTCATAATATTTATTGTGACATTTCAGATTCATATGATGTGGCAAGTGGATACGAACTATCAATAATTGATCATACTGGGTCAGCGTCTGCTACTGAAGCTCCATCGCCAATGAAACCGCGTTCTAGGCTCCATCCCGAATGATAACTGAGGCGTCAAGCAGTGAGGAAGAAGATTTTGCTTTAAGTCTCACAGCGCGTATTTTTCGGTAAATTTTTACCTTTTTTGTAACGTTATTTAGAACCAATGAAAAGAATGCGCACCTATTTGGACCTAGATGTGCCACCAATCGATAATTATCTTGACAACCAAGGCATAGATATTACAATTTACTTTTTTTAACTTTCAAAATGAGTAATCATTAAATGAAAAGATTTCATTTAGGTATACATGTTACTCCTACACCAAATGTTGTAGAGAATAAATTGACCTCATCTACTCCAGAAGCTGCCACCTCTACCCCAAATTGTAAAATTTTAAATTATTTCAAGTTTTGAAATGGGTTTTAGTTAATGCAGAAAAGACAATAAAGAAATTGTGCACCTCCGTGGCAATTTTGCATGACAAAGTTGATAAGTTGACGAATTCTTTAAATAAGGTTATAGAAAAAAATATATGCGCACAAGCTGAAGATAAATTATCACCATTTATTAGCAAAACTTTTGTGAAGCTTTCGACTTTTGAAGAATTTGCCAAATTTGAGCAGCATGCTGATATACAAGAGACCGTTTGCTTTTCTTAGACATATTTTGCTATTTATATTGCAATCCTAACCCTATTCTAATTTAGATATCATCCTTAAGGCATGTTGGTGGCAAGAATCTTGAATCTTATGTGCGAAACATTTTGACTGCTCTTATAGATCACGACTTATCTTTGACGCTGAGTTGGGCTGGTATATCCGGGAAGATAGGAGTCTACCATTCGAAAATGACCGAAATAATTAAAAGTTATAAATTTTCATCTTGAACATTCTAAAATTTTTTTACAGTTTTAGCTTCGAAAGACTCTTGTGACAATATCGTCATTGAGAAAGCAATCAATGATTGGCTTCGAAATGCAAGAGACAGAAATGGAGGGCGAAAATTGCGCCTATTAAAAGAGCAACAGGTTACTCTCGCAGAAAAATATTAGCAAATATTCGACTTTACCGTAATTTAAAATATCTTTCTTAAAAATTTCTATATATAATTTATTATAATTGTTGTTCTACTTAGAATCGATAATTTTTAAAGTAATTTTTATATTTAGATTGCCAGAGAGTCAGTAGCTCCAAATATTAGGACTTAATATAAATATTGTAAATATTTCAAAGTTTGTAGTTGTGCAAGTTTAAATAAAAAACATTTAGCATGAAGAAGTTTGAAGATTAAATCACCTCCATTTGAGCAAGAACATTGCAATCGGTTTTGAACTTCATTTAGAAAAGCACGATGACCTTTCACTGTAAAAAATAAATTTCCTGTCGATTACTTATAAATATTTAGAGGTAAATTTATTAAATTAACATAAAAGTTTACAATTTTATCAACAATATTCTTTATTGCTATTAATTTTATTTAGGTGTGATTTCTTCTGCTTATAGAGTAAGATCATTTTTTACGAGCATGAAGTGATGTATTTCATTTGAAGTGACAATTAGAGGTTTATTTATTTCTTTTAAGGTAACTATATTTTGAATTTATTTTTATATGTATCGGTACATTAAATATATGTATATTTGGAGCTACTGACGTCTTCAATTTCGCAACCCATCAGGTTAGATTTTTTCAGTATAAAAATAGTTAATTTGAAATATTCACGCAATGCTATATTGTTACATCAGTTGCAAATAAGCACATTGTTGACTAAAAAGCATGATTGTATTGCAATTTGCATACACTTTATATTTTTAATATGTTGGCTAATTCCATGAGCTACCCACACTAGGTTTTTGGTAGGGTAATGCGTTGAGCAGACTTAGACTAAGGAGGGAACATTGTGAGCTGACACTGGGCATTTTATGGGGGAATGATCGGATAAATATGGGCTAAAGTGGGCATTTTATGGGCAAACAGTGCGGAATGATCGGATAAATGTGGGCTAAAGGGGGCATTTTTCGGGCAGACAGTAGGTGAGGGCAATGAAGGCTAACTGGGCATTTTGTGGGCAGACAGTGGGTTAGCCCAATGTGGGATTTCAGTGGGCATTGTGTCCCCACGGTGTATTCGATGTAGGCCTCATGCAAAGCCCACCGTGGGCTTTATGTGGGCAAGCATAAAATTTGTTTGCTGGGTTTAAAAAATTCTCACACTATGATATTGGTCATTCAAAAAAGTATCATGAATTACATTTTCGAACAGTACGTCACTGCTTTAAGTACATTTTTGTAATTTCTGCAAACCCTGATAATAGCATTATTGCTGGAAATTTGTCACTAATTCGATTCCTCAAAACAATAAACTATGCTAGAACGGAAGCATTTGTCATTATCACATCAGCTAAGTGCTCCACATTTTTTCAGATTTCAAGAACATGTGATTAAAATCAGCACATTGATAAGCAAGTCAGCATAATTCTGAAAAGGCCCATTTGTACATAATTTTTTTTCAAAATCATGATGTCTTTCACAGGTTCATAAATTACTTACTAGTAAAACATGTTCTTGATTTGAACATTTCGTAGATTTTTGTGTATTAATTTGATATATATAACCATGTGTTGTAAGATCTAAAATAAACAATTTTGATGCATCTCTTTAGAATCCAATAGGGATTATGTGACTGTTCAAACGCATAGATTAAACTAAGTATTATCAAAAGATTATAAGCAGTTCATTTTTTTAATGCTGCAATGGTTCACACAATATTGAATTCCCATTTAGAAGCGAGTGGCATTGGCGATCACTGGTTTAGAATTTATGCAATTTTGGTTTGTAAACGGTTTCTCAATAGGTGCGCGAATATAAGACTAGAATATAATTCAATCAAAAGTTTACGGGAGAACATCCACCAAATAATTGAATTGTTTAATACTGCGCATTTTTTATTAGTAGCATGACATTGTTGGTTACAACATGACTTCTTTGTTGGCACCTGTTGAACTAATATTGCGTCAGTACATGGATTTCTATAACAGTAACTGGATGCAAGATTATTTAATTAGATTAAGCCACCACCGATGGCTTTACAATGCGCCGAGGCCGCCGAAATCCGGTAACATATTTCGGCGTAAAATTACTATAATCCTGAGACATCCGCCATAAAATTTTACTTACTTATTTCTCGAAAAAGTAATTTCTTACATCTCCCAAATGTCATAACTCCAAAAATATAACTGCAGGATCTTTAGTTGTATTGATATAAAATGATAATTACAAATATTTTTAAACGCATCCTAAATTGTTATTTATCATTTTATATCTGATTGTGTAAAATTGCCGTTAAGTTATTTGAGTTAAATCAGCTAAGATATAAAATAAGATTTTGTTTGAATGGAATACTTTTTATTATGTTAGGGTTTCGCATATCAAAGAAGTCTGGTTAGACGTTTGTCATTTGTAGGTAAATAGAGCACGTTGCAATTGGCTGAGGAAATTGAAATAATGGATTGCTGCTATATGTCAAGGTTTATGTGTGTATGTTAAGTTTTATTATTATATCGAATAAATTTGTGAAATATTTATAGTTATCCATTTTTTATTAAGTAATTTGATGTTTATAGTACGACATTATTTCAGAAAACAGATGCAAACAAAATTCTATAAAACCGGCGTAGGCTGACAATGCCGGCATTAATGTGATCGGCGCCTATTCCCCCGGCGATATCACAAAATAAACGACGTAGTTATCTAATATATATCGCGTGCAATACGGTTCGACTGACACGTGGGTCATCAGCACCCTTTTTTTTGTTGTGAAAAAAATTGTTAAAAAAGAAGGCTTTGCTCAATTATTTAGCTATATTTCACAAACATGACAACAAAATAATAGACTTTAACATTTAATTTTACATTTTTTGAAAAAAACAATATTTTCTTGAAGTTGTCTATTATTGTGGAAAACAAAGGCAATCTGTGCTAAGAAAATGTAGACAAGAGCATCCATTTGAAAAACTAGACACCTTTCTATTATATGGTTCAATAATGCTCTAACACTAACTCATGATTTCTGTTTATCTCATTTTCAGCATTCCTCGTTTTTTTACTGCCCAAATTCTAAACGCCGTATGCTTCTATTAATATCATTAATACTGATTTTTAAAAACTCAAAATTTTGGACAAAACCTTGACGAACCAAATTCATCTGCATATGCTGTTCATTAATTTAAATATAAATCTCGTCAAATATCAATTAATTAAATTAAACAATCGATCGCAAAAATGTCTGTGTTGAGATAAAAATTCCAATAGTTTTCATTAGGTATCAGTTAAATTCACACAAACATTGATTTTATATTTATATATGGTTGTTTATTCACTTTGTAGTTCCTTGATTTGTTTATGTTTTAAGTATTTGTAAATTATTCATTTGCTTACGATTTCATACTCTTGGCTGTAGTTGAAAATTTTTTTGTGTAAACATTGATTGTTCTACAGGAATGACAATTTAAATGACAATCTTTTACATGACAATTTAAATGACAATCTTTTAAAGAAATTCGGAACTATTTTGTAAATCTTAAATTCTCGAACCAATGAATGACCATGCTCTTTTATTTTAAAATAAGTTATGAAAGGGATTGTATCTACATTACTTAGACGAAATGATGGAAATTGTTTTAAGAAAACATATGCACTTAAATTCTGGATCTTGTATGATTGATTATCAGGATTGCCGTATATGGGGTGAAATTTTGCCTTGTGAGATTTCCTGTTGTGCTTTTTGTGGTGGAAATATTTTTGTAGCCAGCCTGAATAATGACTGCATAAAAATAGGTGAAAATAACAAGAGTTATTGTTCCAGTGGCAAGAGCTGTTTTGCTTAATAACTTGCTTATTAAATAACTTTTGACAAAGAAATGAATTGATTTGATTTTAACAGTCATATTATAGTCCAAATTTAGAATTTATCAAAAGTTAATTCACTTTTTGGATATGTATGAAGTCTATTATTAAAATTAAATATTAAGTAATATATCATATACTAATCTTTAATAATAGTCGAGAATTGTAATTGAAACCCTAATTATACCTATAACAGCTCCCAAGAAATAAAATTTTCATTACAGTATGTATTTAATTGTGCATAGGCACTGCGTGTTTTTTACATTTAATACAGAATATTCAGCGTTTTTTCCTAGTTTTGCTAAAAAGTCAAAACTGCGAGATTTAAATTATCGAAATATTTTCTAGAAAGATGTTTTTGATATGCATGAAGAAAAAATTCTTCAAGTTAACATACTTATTAGATATTGAAAATTCATAAATTTGTACTTTTTTCACTGCTTCAGCATCATAATACTATATATATATATATATATATATATATATATATATATATATATATATATATTTATATATTTATATATCTATATATATATATATAATTTTGACTTTTCTATTATGACATAATAATATTAATAAGAGAAAGGAAGACCACAGGAAGCTCAACTATTTAAAATATATATAATATCTTATGATGACAACTGTTGACTACCATAGGAGCTCCAATATTACAAACGCCTACAAATAAACACTATTTTGCTGTCTATTTCAAGAAAATTTTGAACGACTTGAAATATGGTATTTGCATTTGGAGAAAATCAATAGCATATTTTACGTTCGAATGTATTGTTTGAATATTTGATTTTGATTCAGATCCAAAATTTAAAAAAATTTGAAAAATTCGGATTTGTTTACAAAATTTGGATCCGATTCCATCTCTGCTGCAGTCTTACTGTCAATTGAGCATTTTGCTAGAGGACAGCACATTTTAAAAAAAATTAAGTATTTTCATCTTTACTTAAAACATGTACGTCGATATAGAATTTAATTGTATTAAAATTCCATTTCACTATTACTATTTAGTTAACTCACATCGTTTGATCACCAAAACAGTTCTTCATTGTGGGCCTTGAAAGTGTTTTGGTTTATATTAGTTTAATAGATTTTTTAGTTGAAAATTGGCATCAAATGTGACGTGAACCATACTCCCAAAGTGCAGCTAAGTTTTTCCAGCATGTGAGGAGGATAAAATAGAATTGTTTTTTTCCACAGTGAATTGTAGATGTAACACTGGGCACTTCTAAGTATTTATTTTACTTAGGTAAATACTTATTTATCTTTACCTCAACAGTATTTTACTTTATTAATAGACAACAAATTTTGGCAAGTTCAAATTTGTTTTTCTTAGTGTTCATATGAGAATTCATTTATATTTATCATGTGTTAAGGTGTGGCCATCAAATAGTTTTGAATGTTCCTTTTAGCAAAAAGAATATTTTTTCCATCAGCTCTATGCAAAACTAAATACCTTTTAATTTTAACTGCCTCATTTACATTTGGTGTCAATGAGCAAAATAATTCTTATGTAAATTGCTTTGTATTTTTGCATAAATATGTAATTCTGGATCTTTGATTTTTTTAATGTTTACATCTCACAAAATAATAGCTATCTATAAAATGTGAAAGTACAACCGAATTGAAGAGATCTCCTCTATCATTTTTCCTAAGAATCGTATTGCAGAGCACCATAGTGCAGTCTCTGGTGCCCCCTCTAACTTTTCATATGGCAAGACTTAAATGGTTTGAATAGTTTATCTACATAAAAGTATCAGATATAATGGTTGTTAATGCCGCCATGGTTATATTTCAATTAAATGTTGATTAATTATTTTAATGCATATTAATGATGATATTTTAGACTTGAATTTCATGAGAATCTGTATAAAGATGTTGTCATTGACCAATGATTACTAAATAAATACTTAGCAGTCCTAGTCATTGATATATCAGTTTATGTTAATATTTTAGTGTTAAATAAGATAGTGGTGATTGCAATCTTTACTGCCAATGGTTTATCAAATTTTTTAATCTGTATATACTATATTAACAGGGCATGACATAATTTCATTTCAGGTTTGGTAATAAACAGGGCACTTCTGAAATGAATTATTCCAATTAGCCTTTTTCATGTAAAAATCCTCAATAAAATATTACAACAACTGCATATTTATATTTGCTACACATGAGATGGTATATTCATTGAAACTTGTTAATGGTCACTTTCTGGCAATGTGTTAATCAATTGCCCCCTATGTGAATTGCTTCATTATTTTATTTATATGAATTGCTGCTCCTATTTGCAAATCAATAGCCACAACCAAGGCAACAATGATTCATGGGCCACATATTGTAGTTTCCATTATTGGCCACTATTGGCCATTAATAACCCAGCCATATAACCAACACTGAGTTAACAATAAAGTTTTTTAAGCAAATTCAAATTATTTCAAAATATGTTATCACATTTTTTGAAATATATTTACTTTATAAAAATTTGAGATAAATTTGTTTTGTAATACATTGTAGTTTGTGTAAAAATATATCACCATAGTAATTTTATTTGGTTTACATATGTTTGTTTTATATTTTATGTAATATTATCCAATAACAATTTTAAGAATTGTATTTTGGCGGGCAACCAAATGCAAATAATGACAAACAATGGAAGCAAAGAGGAATCAATAAATCCTTGTTGCTTGGGTAAGCGCCTTGCAAGTCAATTGTTTTTCTTTTCAGATAGCAGAGTCCCAGAATTCAATCTTATTATTTTGTCATAAAAAGTCTATATACAATTGACTAATGCTTAAATCAATTTCTACCATTGATTAAATCTAATTTATATTAGTTTATCAGTTTAGTGTGAATTATCAATTAACATTTCAGGTGCTACTTTCAAGGAATTTATAGCCTTTTCCAAGGATTTACTATAATTGTTGTTGTCGGAAAGATTTAGTGCTGATGTTGGTAATAGCTTGGGAATAGTTATCAGAAGAACTTGAGTCAATGTTGTATTTTTCTTTATTCTTATCAAATACTTTCTTTAAGTTTAATGCAACCATGCTTAAAGTGTATTTAATATTTTTCATGGTTGCAATTTTTTTTAATATTGATAGGAAAAGGATTCACGTTGTAAGGAACACATCTCACAATTTCATTCAAAACTTATTTTTAAAAAGTGTTTTTATTGAATCAATCCTTTATAGAATGTGTTTTGTTGCTTTTTAAATAAATTTTCATAAAGGTATTCTAAGGATTAAATTTTTTAGTATTAAAGGAATATCAATACATTTTATGTTTCAATTTTTTATTTCTGTACAAGAATTTTCAAAGAGGATGATGATTTTATATTCTCACCACTGTCTACTTTTTTATTATTTTTTTAACATAACCATGTATGAATTGATACAAAAAGGATTAGAAGTGGAAGAAACACATCTCATAATGTGAAGTTGCTTGAAAGAAATTAATTTCATTTATTTGGTTTTTTGCCATTGTTAGATTTACATTTAATGAATATTTTTAAGAAAGCATTTGTGTTTATTTTTTTAAATCGAATGTTTTTCTTTATAAAATCTGTTGTGTTGCTCTTAAATTAATTATTGTTGTTATTACATTCAAGAATTTTTTAAAAAGTCATACAATGTGAAAATGGCATGTGCAATTATTGAATTTCTAGCCAGTGACACAAAAACTACTGGCAGCTGATATGGACATGATGGGAGTTCGAGATCACATTAATCTCTTAATAAGTGTTTTCAAAGATCACTGGGAAGGAGCAGACCGTGTATCATCTGAAGATGTCATTACTGATGTCAGAAATTTGTGAGGCAAGCTTGGCATAGAATTGACTATACCTTGATAATGCGCACGTCAGGTCCACCAGCTTAATGTAGGTGGCTCCATCATCAAGTATTATCACCGTACCATTTACATTCCGTACATGGATTCATTGATTCAATCTCTGGAAAATCATTTGGTGACAGCAATGCACCATATTTTAACACTTTCATACTACATCCAAGACAAATTAAGCAATTAGAAAGAGGTGAATTTAAGAACATTGTTTCATCTATCAAAGAAATGCACAGAATAGACAATCTTGTTGAAGAAGCATTGGCCTGATATTACATGCCAAAACATAAGGGTTCATCCTCAAGAAAATGCAACTCTCTCTCCTCTCTCTCTGAAGAGATCTTTCAGCACAAAGCGCAGCAGTAAGACATGGTGGAGGTCAACAATGAGGGATGAACGTTTGTCCAGCCTGTGTGTCCGCAGTGTTCGCCGTGAAAAATTACCATCCAGAAAATAGAGATTATGAACCAAGTAATTGATAAGTTTGGTAGAGATCCCTGACGACTGCAATTCCTGTTCCTTTACGTTTTTGCAATCCGCCTGTTGACTATGTTGCCCTAAGGCCTTGTTGACATAGAGCTTCATGTTTATGTTTATGTGGTTAATACCAAGTTATTAAGAACATTAATCAGTGAATAAAAAATTCCAAGCATCCACATTGATAGTTGCTTTGATGGAGATTCCATCAATAAATCTTATGATTTCGGTCATTAAGAGCACCTCACATACTCAGTCAGCAATAATCGCTTCATTTTTTAATGAAGAATTTACACAATATCACACAAAGCAAATTGTTTTAATAGTAGCATAGACATGTATGTAATCCTCTTTGGTATTTAGACTTGGTTGCAATTATCTAATTAATATACTTTTCATAATTTTGAAATGCCTTGCTACGATATTCTTTAAGATTTTTAAACTACAATTACTCCTTTATCTTTTAGATGTCTTGATATTGTTGAATTGTTTTTGTGCTCAATTTGTATGGAAACTGATGATGGCTTTGTAAGTGGAAATATCTGTTTGAATATTTTAATAAAGTTATTGTATATCCTTAAGAATTCTCAATCATATAATTGCATAGATGTTTAAATTAGAATTTCTTTGGACTGGTTTCTTAAGGAAAGTACCTAAATCAAATTTGGACTTGTATGTGAGATGCAGTGTTGACCTTATTTTAATAGTTCTAAAGCAAATCGCCAGTTTGTGCTTACAGTAGGCCTTACTAAATGTATCAATACATAAGCGTGTGCAGAGGAGTGAGCAAGTGGGGTATTTTCTTGCCCAATCAAAGGAAATTTTGAAAAAATTCTGCTATTACAACCAACTAATTCTTAGTTTGAAAAATTTATTCGTTTTATTCCTTACAAAACTACAAAGCATTTTTTATATGTGATGGTTTTGTTCAAAAAAAATTTAAGTGCTCATTGCTTATAAACTATTAAGGACTTCTAGAATGCCTATGCCTTAAGCGTGGCATGCTTCAATAGAGCTCATGTCACACATCTAGGTTGCCATCATGAGTCTTAGACTTGCTGGTTCCGTGAACAATAGACATTGGGAAATTTTTTTAGAAATAGTATGTAAATTTGATATAGATATACTTAGAACACAATTTTTAAAACTTAGTCACATTGATTTAAAATTCAACATTAAATATTGTGTTTACATTCATTGCAAATACAAATAAATATGTTGCTATTAATTATTTTTTATTTAAAGTCTTTTTTAGTTCTTTTGTTGGAATTACAATATTTCTTAATGGCAGCTGGCCTTCTCAAATTAAGTGAGAAACATTCTTTAAGTTCAGTGGTAATTAATAATGTCGGCAAAATTATTTTTTCATAACGTAATTCGCACTCTCTTATGTCATCAATGAAGTTTTCATCAAATACGAGCTCAATCACTCTTTTTAGTTGTCCAGAGGTTTCAAAGTCAGGTTCAGCCACACAAAATAAGCATTTACTTTTGTTTGCCAGAAGCATTTGGCATTGTATTTGCTTGCGACACTCTTTGCAAATTGCATTATTTGCAGAACAGATGCGTGCAATGGCTTTTGATGATGTTGGGCATTTGACTTCAATTACATATTCATCTGAAATTCCATCTGGAGAAGCTGCAAAATATGGGTAATCTGGAGAGAGGCATAAACCACAGGGATTTATCTACAAACAGAATTAAAATACACATACATTGAAATTTAAATTCTACCTTTATATTTTTCTCTTTTTCAACTGCTTCTATCACGCGTCTTTCAAGTTCAACAGCTTTTTCATTAAATGGTGGAGGTTTCTTAAAAATTTTCAAAATAAATTTGTCAACATTTGAACATTGATAAATTCTTTGTAAACGAGAAGATGTCATTCTTAGATAACGCAAATCTTTCCATAGCGACGAATTGGCTTGCTCAATAGTATGCGTGTTCAATGCAGCTTGAAAGTCTTTACATTTTCGCATTTCTTGTGTCATGAAGATCTTCATGTTTTCAGGACTTAATTGTGGTAACAGCTGACTGATTTTCTTTACCATTTCAGATATACATAAATGATGTAATTTGCTTGGCCCAACATTTGCCTAAATATGATATTAATGTTATATACCTCACAGATACAACTTTTCTACAAATGGTGCATAAATGATAATATAAATTGCGATTATTTCTAATCGATGCTTAATATTATTTGAATGTGACGAGAGTTTTAGAAATTGATGTTACCATCACCATCGTCAGGTTACAAACTATAAGGTGAATAAATTTGCAATAAATTACACTAAGTATAAAATGATCTTATTACATACACTTAAAATAAATTTAAAGTCATAATTTGTTTTTGATGTAATAATTTACCCTTTGCTATATATATATATATATATATATATATATATATATATATATATATTGCCTCTGAAATTTTTGGATTTCTGTTCTAATATAAATTTAGCTTGATCTACTTTAGTTTCATGGTAATGTAAAAGTATCTGAATTTTGATGGCCTCTGAAATGGCTCAGATGTTTTTAACAGGTGTCACTTAGTTCACTTATATATGATTTATCACAATCATCATATGTGTATTTGTAAATTAGGGCTGAAACTAATTTTTGGTTTATCATCTTTGTTACTAAAGCAAATCTTTAGTATTAAATTATGTTAGAATAGGTGTGACCTTAGTAAATTTTACTTTTTTTGAAGTTCTCACATTGATTTCATAGATATGATATTTTCAGGTATACTTCAATTTTAGTTTCTTCATTCGCATTTTGAATATCGTGATGGTTTCCTTGCTGTTGTTTTATTTTTAAATAGATTATCTGAATATTTTCTTAAATATTATGAGGATACTCATTCTGTTCTATTATGTTAAATATTTGATTACAGGTATTAATTATGTGTTCATACGTCGAACATATTATATATACTCAATCAAATAATCCATTATTTGTGCAAGTAGACCTGTATGGGATAAACAATCCTGAAATTATTTCTTTTATATGCCAGTTCGTTTAACATGAGGTGTTATGTCTATATACACAAACATTTATTAATATTATTTTGCTTTCTTTTTGATCTTCTTTTGTGAATTGGATTTCCGAATCTTGGTTGTTGAGATATTCTAGAAAATTTGCTTATTTATGTCGTTATTAAAAATTGTATTAAAATTAAATTGAGAATTGGTTACATTTCGATTATTAAAGTTCCTTTCAATCTAATAAATGGCAAATGCAGCCATGTTAGATTTTAATTCATTGCCATTCCTTCAACTTGGTGATACAATTTATATTATAGTATATATAATATCAAAAATAATGTTAAGTCAACAATATGCTTAGCAATTCTCTAAAACTTCAGGACTTATTATAATTTTAACCTAATATTTCACACTTAATAAAGAATTTACATCGTAGTTTGGTGCATATAAAATTCATTTATGTTTCTAACTGTTTCCAACTATGTAGCAAGTTTATATCTCTTATCTTCAATGTCTTGTTTGGTCATGATCTCCATTTGGATCTATAAAACGAATCGACAAATTTTGTTAATATTTTAAAATTTTCTTCAATGAGCAAACTACTGAGTGAAAAATTTCATAGCTTTAAATAATTAGCAGACAGGCTTACCTAAGCGTACTCAAATTATATTAAGATTAAAAAGATTAGAATTATTATAGCTTTCATTGGATCTTACACATTTTTACGTGATTGAGAAACTACTTACAATTAAAATAACAAAAGTGCTGTTGCCTTATACATTTATTCAACCATAATATGGACTCGTTATTTGTTCAAAATGACAAGTAAATGAATACAATTTTATGACTAAAATGAGTATCAAAATATACAAATCTGTTGTTTCTCAAAAAATAACCAAGCTGTTGTTAGTAATTTCCCTAAAAATTCGAAGATGAGAGCATGATCTATTTTTTTTATATTTGAAATGTACTTGGTGAAAACAGAAATTCTTTGTAAGTTATGCATTATCATCTAGAATATATTACTTGTTGCAGCTTTGAAAGCACACCAAGCGCTTATGTCTACAGAAAGTTTCATAATTATTTTATAATTTAGACACATTTCATCTATTTAAATAATGAATTTTATGATCTGAAATCGTAATTTATCACCAAAACGACAGTTCGCACTAACTTTCTAAAAGAAAAAATTGAATAGTTGATAATTTGAGAAGTTTACGATTTAGTGTGCGAGTAACTTTCTTTTGAATTCACTACATCTATTTATTGCATCATTCTTAGCAAGATCTTTTTGTTGAAATTGATCATTAAAAATCTTGATTAGAATTGTAAACTGTTCTTTAGTATGAATACCCTAAAATTTTTTTATGATAAATAAACCATTACAGATTATTCTAAAACTAAATTTAATTTTTATCTGAATTTTAAAAACTACATTCTGGAATTTTTTTTATTTTTAAGCTTGTGAGCATATAAAAATAAAACAAATGCATATAGCAGTTTTAACAAGTATATAAATGTAACATTGATATGGGATCTTGATATTGAGTTGAATATACCGGATGCAGGATGATTTCGGATATTTTGACTGCCGGATACTGGAAAATATATTATTAGTAGAGAAACAAGAAATATGAATTTTAAAAAAAAATATGAACTAATTTTTATGACTAAAATATGAAGGAATTTATTTAAATATGCCCTAAATATGACCATCCATTTTTTAAAATGATTTAAGCAAAATAAAATGTTTGGTATAGCATTGCATAGGTTCAAGTAGCTTTGGCAATTAAAAGAATTCCCTTAAATTAGATTAAACAATTTTAAATTTCACACTCAATTAGATGAAAAACGAAGGCTAATATTCACGGACGAAACTTGTATGAAGTTGAATGTTTTAATAAATCGTTATATATATATATTGCGACTTGAAATTATTATAATAAATGCGATATAGACATTCGCCTAAAGGCATATTGGTACTATGCATTTTGATAATTTGTTTACTCTTGTTTAATACGAGGAGTATTTGAAATGTTCAAAGATGTTCTATTGATGTATATAAAAATTCTAATTTAAATGCTATTTTATTTAAGAGTACACAAGTGTTTCATTTAGAGGCAAGAATGTGAACTTTTAATTTCCGATTGGCCAAATTGTGAATTCTAATGTAGTCAGAATTTAAAATGCTTACTACTCAGTGATGCCCAGTTAAACAATATAAAACCGTTTTTTCTGTTTAACAGATTTTAAATTATATAACAGATCTGTTTAACAGAATTTGCAACATTTAACAGATGTTTAGCAGAAATTGCTTAATAAAAGACATCAAAGAGCAATGTATTTTGCCAAAAGTTTTATCAAAAAGTTAACACAAAATCCATTTAAAATGTAGATGACATAATAATAGTAATAAGATATGTATATATTCAAGCCACATCCTGGAAAAGCAATGATAGTTCAATAATTATATTAAATTTGACATTTAACATATTCTTTTAACAGATTTCTGTTTAACAGATTTGCGTTTAACATACAACATAAATCTGTTAAAAAGATAGGATATTTAACTAACCGAAAGAAAACAGATCTGTTAAACAGATATTAAAACTGAGCATCACTGTTATTTAATAGCACAAGCTCTTTTTACGTTAGGGCTATTCCTAAAATATGTTTTGAGTAAATTTGCATAAGCTTGCGGTTTCAAATTTGAAAAAATTTTAAAATATGCTTAAGAAATACCGAATAAAAAAATAAACCAAAAAACGTCATGCCATCTCCATTTTCAGGTGTATTTTATATGAGAAAAATGCCAGTTTTTAAATTTAATGGAACTGAATCGGATAGAAACTGACTATTTCCAGCTCTGGAGAGTCTAGGTCACTTCATTTTGAGCTGATATTTCGGTTCTTTTGCAAATCTTGCTATAACCCACCCAATTCATAGACCCTAGACTCGTCTCTGACTTGAACCCACTAGAATTTTGCTGTTTATGTATAATGTCATTTTCATTTCACTCATTGACCTTGGATGAACATGGAGATAGTGGTCAACATCCTCTTAAGTATTTCATATGCAGATGCAATAAAAAGAAAGGGATTTGAAAAGATGAAATTGTGCATAGATTTTTGGAAAGTGCGGACAAGCATTTCACCAAAAACAATGAAATATCAGCATTTAATAAATGCATTCAGCAAAGTAGTAAGAATGATTGAAGCCAACAAAATCTAAGCTTACATAAAAATATAGCGCAGTAAAGATATTAAGTCAAATCTTCGGTAGCACAATCTTCAAAGGACAAATAAATGGCGCTACAGAGTTCATCCATTGTCACTAGGCGCATCACAGTTAATAAAACGGGTCAAAATATTCTCAGGTTAACTAGAATCATTGGGGAAATCCTCAATCACAGAATTAATTATAGTAATTTGTATAGTTTTTCAGAGGTTCAAGTAGTTTTGGCAACAAAATGGATTCAATCAAAATAGATTAAAAATTTTTAAATTTCACACTAAATCCCATGAAAAACGAAGGCAGGGGTATTTTTGTGTGAAATTTAATGTTTTAACACGTTGTTCTCTTAATTAAGTATATTTGTAGCCAAACTCCTGTTACAAAATTAGCACGCTTGGATTGAGGTCTTCTTGGAACGATTGATGTTCCCTAGATGTTTTTAGCATATAGTATTTGCATTGGCTATGTTGTTGGCATAGCATTTTCAACATAGTATCTGAGCGACGCCCATGTCGCCTAGTGAGACTTTTGCGTGGACCAGTTCATACAAATTTTGTGCTACTGGTTGACATAGAAAATGACTGTGAAATTCTGTTAGTTATTTTACATATTTTCTATTTTATTATTAGGTATGTTTACTGAAAGAAATAATCATTATATTCACTATTTTTATTGCATTGAGAAGGTTAATAGTTGTACATATTTCATGATTAATGTCCATACAAATGATTAATAATAAAAATATGTAGTAATAAATTTAAAATAATATAAAATTTTCATTATTGTAACATTGAATTCTAATCTATTTCCTTTCAATTTTTGATTGATTCAAAAAATTTCATTTACTCTATCTAAGAAGCAGCACTCATTATACCAGTTTGGGGTAATTCTGCTAAACCGACAGTTATTTCTCAGAACGGAGTTTCGTCTGCATCTGAAACAGCAACGACTTCTGCAAACACAGACTAATCTGACCTTCAGCATTAAGTACCCCAAATGAAGAAAGTGAAATACCAATCACCTATACAGATAACACATCCCAGCTATACCAGCTTCTTCAAATATCTTCAAAAGGCACATTCTTTTCAAAGTTAGTATAGTCATATTTTATTCTTTGTCCACACAGCTGTATTATGTCATACCACCCTCAAGAGTTCAAGGTAATCCAGCTATTCTAGAGAAGGAATAACTAGTAGGATAACTATTCGTGTGAATACCTCAGCAACAATCGATCGAGTTCGGAATTTTCTTCAAAAAATGCTTGAATTCTAACTGAAAAAGTAAAATCTCAAATTGAGACCGACTAAATTACTAACAATCTATAGAAACTTATATTTAAAAAATATCTTTCCATATTTACGACCAAAATTCTTATGATTATTTTGCAGAAATACTTAAATATTTAATCAGTCAGTTACATATATCGATTATTCTATCATGTTCAAAGTTTTTACTTGCATAACGTAAAGTAAAATTAAATTATTTTGTAATTAATGTTACCATAGATTATAAAAGAAGACTAAGGGAGAAATATGTCTATATATTGTTATCCTACGAAATTCGGTATTAGAAAAAAACTTTTGATCTCAGAATCTTTTTCAAAAAAAATTGCTCGAATTCAACTTCAAAAATAACAGCTCGAACTGAGGGCGACTAACTCGAGCTGGTCTCCAAAATCCTGAAATAAATTATATTGATGAATAGACTTACATTTTCATCTGCATTTATTGCACTTTCGTGTTTGATAGGGGCAATATTTTCCATATTCTCAACAAATGTTGAATGACTTTCAGACGCCATTGGAGTGCAATCACTTTGCAAGTTTTCCTAAAATGAAAACAATAAATATTTTACATATCGTAATATGCAATAAGGTATCATTGATTTTGAGGATTGAAAATTTCTAAGAATTTTTTTCTTCAAATGCTTTAATCGTACCCTGAACCTAGTATTATTTTTTAACACTTTGTCATCGATATCTTTAGAAAATCATCGATTTTGAGGATTGAAATTGAA
>CABFPE010000964.1:84181-100387 GCA_900660155.1 Hofstenia miamia | reverse complement strand
TATATATATATATATATATTAATTAAATTCACTCTTAAAAATATTGAGTTTGTAAATTACTAACAATCTATTGAAACTTATATCCAAATAATATCTTTCCATATTTACGACCCAAAATTCTAATGATTGTTTTGCTTAAATACTTAAATATTTTAAAAGTAATTTACACATATTGATTATTTTATCATTACCAAGATCTTTTTAACTTCGATAAGTGTGGACCTTATAGCTTAAATTTGGATTGGCCTATTTCATAATTATTTTTGACAGCGATTGTAAAGTTAAACTGAAAGTATAATAATGCCTGTAGCAGAACAATGAAATGGGCATTATCAAGGATGAAACGGGGAACTAACTTAACTTTATACTACCTATAAATTTTTAAAAAATTTTAATGTTTTCCAATAAAATTTCGAAATACTTATAACTTAAGAACTAATAAAATATTTAAGATATGAAACCACCACAAAATTGAAGAGTGTCTTTTCTTTTATTCCCACACTTAAATCAACACTTAGTATTGTCCTATTGAGGATTTCTAGCTCTAAAAACGTTTGCCCACTGTTAATTATCTTGAATCCATGATAAATTTATAGTTTATGGGTAATATCATTTTCGTTTCGCTCATTAAACTTGGATGAACATGGTGGTATTGGTCAACATCTTTTTTAGTATCTCATATGCAGATTTAACGATAAGCCAGTGATTTGAAAATATTAGATGGTGCATTCATTCTTGTACAGAAGAGCAGACAAGCATCCCATTAAAAATAATGAAATTTCAGCATATAATAAATGCATTCAGCAAAGTGGTAGGAGGGATTGAAGCCAACAAAAATCTAAGCTTAGATATAAAAATATAGCGCTGTAAAGGTATTAATTCAAATCTTCGATAGTAAAAGCCCTAAAAGTCATAGAAATTGCGCAACAGGATTCATCCATTGTCACTAAGCACTTCACAGTTGATAACACGGGTCAAATCATTCTCAGATTAACCAGCATCATTACGGAATACTACAATCATAAATTTAGGTTTACCAATTTGTATAGTTTTTCAGAGGTTCAAGTAGTTTTGGCAACAAAATGGATTCAATCAAAATAGATTAAAAATTTTTAAATTTCACACTAAATCCCATGAAAATATTCACCAACGAAAATTGTATAAAGTTCAATATTCTTATAAAAGATTGTAATCTTTATTAAGTGCATTTGTAGCCGAACTCCTGTTCTTCACAAATGTATTTAGCATATGGATATAGCATTAGTTATGTTGATGTGATAAGTCATACATTGCCATGTATAGAATATTGATTTATTGCCTTAAGCATAATTACACTAATTTTTATTAACTGCATTAATTTGGTAGTAGTTAATTCTCTGATTAAATATTGACGTGAATATGAAATTGTTGGCATACCAAAAATTAGTTAACTAAACTTTAAAAACAAGCTAACTTTTTCCCTGTATAAGGTTAATTCAGTAGGAGAAAAAGAAATGTCACCAGAACTGCTGACCCAAAATGAAAGTTTCAACTGAAAAATATTGGTCATTAGACTCTAGCAGTTTAGCTTGGCACTTACAAGCATCCTGAATGTAAAGCTAAGCCATTGAAATGTTGTCAGAAGTGTGAAGTCCATCTTCGTATAATTGTTGATAATCGATATTACTTGCTTTATTCTTTGTATTTTTTCATGTTTTTTGGAAGTTCTCTTAGGTATCCCCACTATAACTTAATAACTGTTCTCTTATTTTTCTTTGCTTTTTTCTTGCAATTTTCTCAATAATTCTATGAAATGATAAAAATTTTTAAGCTTAATACTTATTGGGGCTAAATTCCACAATTTTTTTTTGAAACTTACAAGTGATAAACTCGTTGACTTTGCTTCTAATAAAATACTTCATTTGAAATTTTTGTTGCATCTGTGTTAAGCCACAGACTTCAATAATGTACCTAATCGCACAGGTATGCTTTATCCGGGCTAAACTTACGCTATTAAACAAATCAATATAATGAAAAATGATTAAAAAAAATCAATAGTAATGAACGCATTCTCATGTATTCTATGGTTTTTAAGTACATGGAAGCACAAATTTTACCTATGTTATGATTCAAATTATTGTAAAGTAAAACTTAAAATATTGCATGTATGTAATATGATTTGGATATTAGATTAAAGTTAGACTCTTGGAAACATGAATCCCTATTGCGACTTGAAATTATTATAATAAATGCGATATAGACATTCGCCTAAAGGCATATTGGTACTATGCATTTTGATAATTGGTTTTCATGAAATAATAATTGACCACTAAATTTTTCAAAATCTTTTAACTCAATAGATGTACTAGTCAAATTATCATTGGCAACTACCAAGGTATCCAAATGTTATGCGCAGAATTCACAGTTTACGCCTTAATCATTTATTTGTTTCTTTAGCAGAAGGTTTAGCAATTTGCATATCATATAGTTTTGTTTGCTTTCTTAATTCGTACTATTATATGTTTACCCTTGTTTAATACGAGGAGTATTTGAAATCTTCAAAGATGTTCTATTGATGTATATAAAAATTCTAATTTAAATACTATTTTATTTAAGAGCACACAAGTGCTTCATTTAAAGGCAAGAATGTGAACTTTTAATTTCCGATTGGCCAAATTGTGAATTCTGATGTAATCAGAATTTAAAATGCTTTCTACCCAGTGATGCCCAGTTAAACTATATAAAAAGTTTTTTCTGTTTAACAGATTATAAATTATATAACAGATCTGTTTAACAGAATTTGCAACATTTAACAGATGTTTAACAGAAATTGCTAAATAAAAGGCATCAAAGAGCAATGCATATTGCCAAAAGTTTTATACAAAAAGTTAACACAAAATCCATTTAAAATGTGGATGACATAATAATAGTAATAAGATATGTATATATTCAAGCCACATCCTGGAAAAGCAATGATATTTCAATAATTATATTAAATTTGACATTTAACATATTCTTGTGTGAAATTTAATGTTTTAACAGGTTGTTCTCTTAATTAAGTATATTTGTAGCCGAACTCCTGTTACAAAATTAGCACGCTTGGATTGACGTCTTCTTGGAACGATTGATGTTCCTTCTTAACAGATGTTTTTAGCATATAGTATTTGCATTGGCCATGTTGTTGGCATAGCATAGAATATTGTTTGCATTCGTACTATTATATGTTTACCCTTGTTAAATACGAGGAGTGTTTGAAATATTCAAAGATGTTTTTGAATTATCTGTTTTATAGTTTCTTTCGATCAAAAGTTCGAAAAAAAGGTTTAGTTAGCAATATAATATATTTATAAGTATGATTTTTACACTTAGTCTCACTTTTCAAAACACGAGCCATCTTCATTGACACACTTACTCCATCGCTTGAGCATCTTCTGTAGTCCCTCAAACGGCTAACTTTGAGGAGTGTGATGAATCCAGCTATTGATAGCTATTATCACCTCTATAAAATCCTATATAAAGAAACTTTGAAAAATTCAAAAAAGTCTTTTCACTAACACCTTTCATATGCGGTTTAATCAAAAGGAATCCCATGTTAGAAATATATTCAAATAAATTAAAGAAATTACTGGTTAATACGCACTTCGAGAGACATTGTAGTGACATCCTTTTTAATCGAAGATGGCAACGGTGTTAGAATATTACTGTCTTTTTTTAGTGAAGATATTTGGTAGCTAAAATATAAATGACTTACAAAAATTTTCAACACATTCAATTTAAATTCATCTCTTATGTAAATGAGAATATAAAAACCTGTAAAATTACTGAATATAATGGTTTGAAAATTGAGGAAATAATTTGCAAATATATACAGATCAAAGTTACAACAATGTCGAAAATCATGATTTGGTTAAAACTGTGAAACATTGATAGTTATTGACCCAATTAAGTAAAAAACTTTTGTGGAGCAGGTGATTAAATTTTTGATATTATATAGCTTTGTTAAATAGCCATACAGACTACGGTTTGTGGTACAAAGGCGACTATGTGGATTTTGGCAACATTTACCTGTAGCTGAAAAACTATTTTCCTATGAAGAGTACTTATGCTCTTCCTTCCTATACAATATGCTAGCAGACGCCATGATGGATTCAAGCACCTGGGTAAAAGCAATTCTTCTTAATAGTGGTGAATGTGTATCAACTGAATTTTCTCAACCTGCTAAAGTTCTTAACTTTTATAAATATTGAATAATACAAAGAATAAAATAGCTTAATTAACACTGGCACACCTAGGCATAGCAACTTACTAAAAAATTCTAGTGAGCAATTTGATGATTAAGTAATGCTTACCTGCGTTGTATAAAAATATCAAAGTTGGTTGATTAAAAGCCTTGTAAAAACAAAAATCATTGTATATGCACCAGCATCACATTTTTACAAATACTTGATGGTCTTCTTGGGCGGTATATTTTCCTCACAAACTTTTTGGAACTATTTAAATAGAATTCAAAATATAGGAAAATTGACAAATTCAGTAATCCTCTAAGGGCGAGAGCATGCAACTGTACATTTGAGAATCCTTGTGACTCAATAATTTGTCTGATCAATTGAAGATGAAGATATACAAGATCGATTGCTGATATATATATATATATATATATATATATATATATATATAATTTTAGGCGCTTTGTATACTATCATTTCGAAAATAATTTTATTTCAAGAAAGTAACTGGCTAATTGCGGTTGATATTTAATGAAATTTTAATCTGATTTGAATTGATATCAAATAACAACCGTCTGTTGATTTATATTGTTTTGATGCACAAATTTCCATATCAACTGCAACTGGTAATGTATTAGTATTAACATTTCGTAACAGCCAGGAGAATAAGCATAAGCCTCATTGCGCAGTATCTTCATTCAAATAAATCATTGCTTAATATTTTCTTCATTCAAAAGTAGTTCTTAATTATAGTAAATAAACCAACCTTTTTGACATTTTTACACTAAAGAAAGCAACACAACTTGAACAATTTTCCTAAAATAGAATTAAGGCATGATGCTTAATTTTCTACTCAAATTTTAAATAGTGATTTGAAATTAAATTCTATTATTTTTTCTATTATTTTTTAAATTTAATGATTCTTGAAAGTTCTATAGGAATTAAATGTCTAAATCTGATTGGTCAATTGAACGACATACTGGTTTATTCTTTACGGGCATTTAGCCAATTTCTTATTTTAGAGCATTTGTGTGCAGAGCAATCTGGATGCTATTACAGACATTTTCTTGCATGCAAATATATTTTCATACCTGGTTGTATAGGCAGCGCTTCAAACTCCACAATTGCAATAAGGAAAAAGCAACTGTAACGACGAAATTGTGAGAATTTATCATCAAACTGTATAAATTCAGATGATGTAAATTGCACACTAAGAACAGCTGCTAAACTTTCAATAACCTAGAATGTCTATCCATTAGATCTCGGATTTCGTTATAACTGTGTAATTTTGCGCCAGCCATCCACTTTTTCATTAAAAACATAAAGTTAGTGCGTTTTTATTTATTTTCGAAATTTTCGTATTATTTATTAAAAATCCGTTTATTTCACATTATTTAAATTAATAAACTTTAAATAAAACCGCACATTATGATATTGGTCACTCAAGAAATTAGATATATTGAATTTTTCGAACAGGATGTCACTGATTCCAATAAATGTTTAGTTATTTCAGCAATCCCTGACAATAGCACGTTTACTGGAAATTTGTCGCTAATATAATTCCTAAATACTATAAGATTTGCAAGAGATGAAACATTATCAAATAAGCTAAGTTCTTAACACTTTTTCAGAATTTAAGGAGATGTGATTAGCATATGTCTGAAAAGGTAGCTTTACTTTAAAAAATCTTGATGTCGTTCAATTGGTCATAAATTCCGTAGTAATTAAATTTTTTCTACGTTGGAATAATTCTTAGATTTGTGTGTATTAATTTGATGCGGCTTCAAGACCTAAAAATTAACACTCTTACTTAGTTAGGATTTTTTACGAATCCCTTAAGAATTCAACACACAATACTTTTCTTACGCATTTATTAAACGAAGAAGTACGATTAGATTACAAGACGTTCATTTTTAATACAGCATGGATTTACAATATTCAAATCCTATACAGGCAGGAGTGACATTGACGACCACTCGTGTAGAATTTATGGCACTGAAGATTTGTGAGCGTGTCACAGCACATACACAAATATAGTACTAAGACTATATTTAAGCAAAGGGTTGAGGGAAGCATCCCTCAAATAAAACCCAACAGTTTACTTACTCAAGCATGCTCTATAGTAGCATGCCATATTTGTTTATGACACGACTGTTTTACCATTACTGCGTCAGTTTTAACATTATAATGTCTCTTAAAATTTTTGGAACAAAAATGCTATTTGAGAAAATACTTTAGTCTTCATTTTTATGTTTCTTTTCTTTTTCAATTTGATTCTTTCTTGCATAAAACTAAGATCAATTATATTAAACTCTTCTTTAATCTTTTTAGTGAAAAATTACTGTTTGCATTTAAACAATGATAAGAAAATGTTGGAAATTTTTTTTAAAAAGTCTAACATAGCCCTTATATACAAAGAAGTTATTCTCTAAATGCAAATTTACATTATTAAGTCGATTTGAAATTGTCAATGAAAATTGATACAACAATTATCAAAAATCTTGTCAATATTTAGCAAATGAGATCTAGGTTGACTTCTAAAAATTGTAGATTACTTTGACCTTCTTGATTTGATCAGAGCTTTCAACTCAGTACTTTGACATATTGAAAGACAAATTTTTTTACAATTTTGATAAAAAAAGATATAAATTTATTAATGGGTTTCCTTAAAATGAGGACAACGAGGTATTCTAATACGGAATGGTAAAAATCAAATTGTTACAATAAATTTTTTAGTAATTCAGGATATAGTTATTTGCGCATCGTATTTGAAATCAACGTAAACAATAGAAGCATTTATAAAAATGCAGATAATTAATATCTTACAAGTACTGATATGCATGCTTTTAATGCTACAAAAGCCTCCAAATTGATAACGATATTTTACAATCAATTTATTGAAAAAAACATCCATTTACAGTATTCTCACCTGAAAAATTCAGAAATCTAACAAATTCAGAAATTGGACAAATATATTTTATCACATCAGCAGCAATCGCATATCTGCTCCCTCATTTTCACCACAAGAAGTGCATAAAGACTTGATTAATGCATTGGCTGTGATTTTTGTAAACATTTTAGTTTTTTCGCAAATTACGTACCAAATTTTATTTGATAATATTAATTTATGGCGGGAAAAAAATATAATAATGGGGGATTTTCACTAAAATTTAATCTTAAATATTTTTAGGTAAAAATGTTCAACTTAATTTAAATTCCTTAAAAATAAAGCAACCATTAAAAAATATTTGCTAAATTGCGCAGAAATTCACTGTCTCTGTCTTGTTGGATGATGCCACTAACTTTAGAATTCGCAGAAATTTATTAATTTTTGCTTGTATTTAAGTTAAGAGTTATGTGATAATATAATTAGTGACATCATCTGACAAGAAAATAACAGTGAATTTTTGCAAAATTTAGTAAATATTTATAATGGTTGCTTTATTTTTAAAGTATTTAATCTAAATTTAGCATTTTACCTAAAAATGTTTAAATTTAAATTTTAGTGAAAATCCCCCATTGCAAATGAATTATCTGTTTTATAGTTTCTTTCGATCAAATGTTCGAAAAAAACGTTTAGTTAACATATTTGAGAATCATTGTTGCTCACTAATTCGTCTTTCAATTGAAGCTATACAAGATCGATTGCTGAAAGAACCAAACCTAGAATTAGACAGATTAATATGTACAGGATATGAAACTCTTTGTAGAAAGCACGTGAACATTTAAAACCTATTCATCTCATTTTCAATATAATTATCACTATCAGAAATCAAAAAGGAAGTGGATGCAATCATTCGCTTAACGGAAGTCAAACTAGAATTTCCAAATTTAGTTCTTGGACCTAAGCAAATTAATTGCAGAAAATATGGAATTGTTCCTTAGAAAAGAAAATTTCCGGCTTATTGTAAGTTTTGCTATTGTTTGAACAGCAAAGAACCTGATGAACATATCACGAGCTTGATTACCAGTTAAAGGTGCTTGCATTCTTCCAATATTCATGGACAAGAATAAAATAATTGAATGGCTAAACTTATCATTTTGAAGGAAAATTTCTTCAACTCATTATAAAGCATTCTAATTTCTAACGCTTACCATTTTAAAATAAAGTATGCAAGGGATTGCATCTAAATAACTTAAATACTGGATCTTGAATGAATAATTATCAGGCTTGCATTGGTGTGTTGTTAGGTAAAATTTTGCCCTGTGAGAATTCCTGTGAGGATTTGTGGAGCAAAAAAGTTTGTATCCAACTGTGACTGTATAAGAATAGGTTAAAATTACAAGATATATTCTTGCAGTAGCAAGAGCAGTCTTGTTTAATACAAATCTATAGAGAAAATTATCATAGACCCATTGGACCACTAACGATTAAAGGTGCATTTTATAAGTATTGCAGTATAATTGCCCAAAATAACAGCAGGAATCAAGAACCGCTACTTCATTTTTAAGAGATACTGTTGATCAATACAAAAAGCACAAAATTTTAACATATCATCAGACATATGTGCAGATGGCTACTGAAGTTTTCGACAGATTCAAAAACAAGGAAAGATTAATCATAAATGTATTGGATAGCACAATACTAAGCAAGTTAGATAAAACAGTTATTTTTTGTGGACAACAAAAATTACATTTCACGGCCACAGAGACCACAAAACCAATTCTGTTTGGATGCGCCATTTTTTCGTTCATGAATGCATTTTCATCTTAATCAGGCCACATAGCTTTAAAGAACGCTGAGATTGCGTCTTTAAATGCAACTTAGATCAGAATTTAATATTTTATGTCTATGAAGAGGTAATTCTTGAAAAAAAATTGTCATACATATAATCATAGAGATCCAAAAATAGTGCTCCATTTTAGTGAAATCAGAGGTGTAAGTGGGTCACTGTGTCCTTCTTCTTGGTCAAATGCTCGGACTCGCTTTCTGAAGCTTGAATAACAAACACTTGATTCTGCAAACGCAATATTATTGGTTGATTTAAAATTGACGCTGGTAAACATGAACAAAATTGAAAGATATACATGTATGTGTCAATTATTTATTGACAATAATTATTTTACAGATACAAAGTTCAATTTGTACATTATACAGCATTAATTTGACGCGGACCCAAATTGACCCAATTCAAAATTATGTTAACAGACCCAGACCCAACTACAAAAAAATGTGACCCAGACCCGGTCTGACTCACTTACACCTCTGAGTGAAATATTTAAAGAAGCCCCATTTCCAAAGGTTCTCAGCTTTTTATGATCTCGGCTCAGACATTATTATACAAGTATAATAAATAGAGAAGTGCTAACCACACTATTTATATTGGATCAAATAATAAATATTAGCCAAACATTTCAGTAATCATGGAACAATTCTTGCTAAAATTTACCAAAATATGTGTATAAGCAATAAGTATCGGTAAATTTATTAATTATGCAGGATAAATGTACGTGTCCGCTCCGTAGTCCGCAGCTATATATACGCCCAATATGCCAGTAAGAAGTTAAATTTCATTTAACAATAATTGATACGTAACAAGAAAGCCATCTTTGAATTGGAAAAATTTGTGAGAAAATTTGCACAAAATGATTAAAAATATTGCACTTTCTCGCACTCATTTGTATTCAGTATCATTTACTAGTAAATATTGCATGCTGTTTTTGTATAATGTTAGCAATTTTGATTTCACATTATAGCAGGAAGGTCTTAGCCGATCTTTCAGTATTTCCTATTTTGCAAAATATATAGAAATTCAATTCTGTGAAAAGCATCAGAAGCTGTGCATTCCGACTTCAGTTAAATCAGACTTGAAAAGTAGACATTCTCATACAAAATATAAGACGAATCTTCCTGACTCACTTGAAGAAGCTATGTTGCCTGATGCTTTCTGTATTATTTGTGATATGTATGTTTAAGAAAATACATATCGTTTCATGTTTCTTTTGTTAGTAATCGTATACACCTCAGAACTAATGCTTATTTCCCTTGCATAAAATTAAGAATAACTACAATTACCTTTACGAAATTGTTAACTCAACTCAACGTGTAACACTGTAGTAGCAATGCACAGGGTTGCCATCACTACGGATTTGAATTGACATCAACATGTTGCTATCAAATCAATTGATTTCAATTGATTTGAGTTGACTTAGAAATCGTGAAAACTAATATATTAAAGTCATAAAATACAATGTACATACTGCTATAAAACATATCAGAAATAGTATTTTCACAAAGATGAGAATAAAGCGATACATTCCCAATATAGAATCAGCATCCTACTGTATGTTAAAAAGAAAAACTTAAGTTCTTCAAGAACCTAAAGTTAAGATAATACTTGAGAGCAACAACTAATGACAAACATTTGTTTTTTTTAGGTAGAGTGCCTAAGTTTCGTAAAAGAAAGTGTTCGTGGTTCACTTGAATGCGTACGGAATGGAGTTCTGTGATACCACAAAAATCTCTTTCCTGTATTGTCTAGTACAGTACCATCTAAAATTGCTTAGTACTGGTATCATATCAATGCCATAAATCAAATTACCGGTAACATTCGCTCCCACCCTCCACCTCCACAAAATGTTAAAAAAGTTACGAAATCACAAAATAACCCATAAATTTCTCAAAAACAAGTTCATTAAAATTGCCAGGATATATGCGTTCTCTTTGGTAGCGGACTGTAAAATACGCCTAATATAGTTAGGATTAGATATTATTTTGTAAGATTTCCAGACATTTTTGAGTGGTTTATGTTGTCAAAGTTTTTTCATAAAAACTTCAACAAATGAGAATAATTTTCTGCAAGGAATTGCAGAATTTCTAGTGATTTCTTACTAGACTTTTTTAAGATTTTGATCTTCATAGGTCGTGAAAATCTCGGAAGCTTGAGCTTTAATGATGAATTTAAAGGATCTCATTTTTCAATGCCCAGGATGGTGTATTAAATTTTATGTTTGAACTCTAACCCAATTTTTAAGGCAATAATTGATATTTGCACAACTACAGTAATAAATTAAAGCAGTCACAATTAAGTGATTTGGAATGCACATTCAAATAATTGACTATCACCAAACATTTAAAAAACCTTGGAATATATTGTTGCCCAAATCATAATATTGTTGACATAAAAAAAATTTTTTTATGATTTGAATTGATATCAATTGGTATCAAAAAACAACCGTCTGTTGATTTTATTTGATTTGATGTGCAAATTTCCATATCAACTGCAACTGGTAATATGGTAGAAGTAACATTTCTTAATAGCTCAATTGAGAATTTTGAAAAATAGTTTTTGAGAGAGTAACATTACCCCATGCAAATGTAGACAAACAAAAATAATTGCGTGATTATTTTCTTTCTCTTGACATTCCCATATATTAGGCGTTCAGAATACATCCTCACTTCTTTTAATAAGAAATTCTCAGGGACAGCTAAAATAGGTTTCAAAGTTTTTTTGAAACTCAGTCTGGAGAATAAACATAAGCATTATTGTGCAGTATCTTCCTGCAAATAAATGATTGCTTAATATAATTAAAAAATAGTTCCTAATTTTAGTAAAAAAAACCAACCTTTCAGACATTTTTACAAAACTAAGCAACACAACTTGAACAGTTTTCAAAAAATAGAATTAAGGCATGATGCTTAATTTTCTACTCAAATTTTAAATAGTGATTTGAAATTAAATTCTCTATTATTTTTTCTATTATTTTTTAAATTTAATGATTCTAAAAAGTTCTATAAGAATGAAATGTCTAAATATGCTTCGTCTACGATTTTTTAAAATCTGATTGGTCAATTGAGCGACATATTGGGATATTATTTAGCCAACTCTTAGTTTTATGTTTCCACTCTTTTATCATGCAGAGCAATTTGGATCATATTACAGACATGTTTTGTATACAACAAAATTTTCATACCTGTTTATATAGACAGAGCTAATTTGAAATCACATTAAATTACACAATATGATATGAGAAAAGGTAACTATAGCGACTATGCTGTGAATGTTAGTCATCAATCTATATAAATTCAAGCAATGTAAGTTATCAGTGGCGTACGCAAGGAGAGGACATTTGGAATGCCCTATCACGTCAGATTTTCAAATTTTATTTTGACTGGACAAATAAAAAAATTGCTTAAAGAATTAATGGGTAGTAACAATGATATCCCCCGTCAGAAAATCCTGCGTACGCCACTGTAAATTATACAAAATAAACAGATGTTAAATGTGCTATTACTTAAATTCGTAAATTTTTGTGTATAAACTTTATACAAAACTAGGTGTTGTATGATCTAAAAATTCAACAATGTTGATGCATCTCCTTAGAATCTAATACAAATTACGGGACTTTTCAAACACATAGATTAAACTAAAAATTATTAAACTTTTAAAAGCAGCTCATTTTTTTAATACTGCAATTATTTACAACATTGAATTCTCATGTACAGAGCGAGTTGCAATGGTGATTACTGGTTTACAATTTATAGAATTTTGGTTTGTAAACGTGTCTCAGCACTTGCGCGAATATAAGACTAGGATATTACACAAGCAAATGTTTGATGCGAACACCTAACAAGTAACAACTGAATTGTTTAATACTACACTTTCTTATGAGTAGCATAAAATTTTTGGTTGCACCACGATTTATATATGAAATAATATTGCGCTAGACAATTGATTTCTACATATATAACAGTAACTGTAGTGTTCAGGATTAAGTAGAATAGTGTTGCATTTTATATATATATNGCAGTCACAATTAAGTGATTTGGAATGCACATTCAAATAATTGACTATCACCAAACATTTAAAAAATCTTGGAATATATTGTTGCCAAAATCATAATATTGTTGACATAAAAAGAGATATTTTTATGATTTGAATTGATATCAATTGGTATCAAAAAACAACCGTCTGTTGATTTTAGTTGATTTGATGTGCAAATTTCCATATCAACTGCAACTGGTAATATGGTAGAAGTAACATTTCTTAATAGCTCAATTGAGAATTTTAAAAATAGTTTTTGAGAGAGTGACATTACCCCATGCAAATGTAGACAAACAAAAATAATTGCGTGATTATTTTCTTTCTCTTGACATTCCCATATATTAGGCGTTCAGAATACATCCTCACTTCTTTTAATAAGAAATTCTCAGGGACAGCTAAAATAGGTTTCAAAGTTTTTTTGAAACTCAGCCTGGAGAATAAACATAAGCATTATTGTGCAGTATCTTCCTGCAAATAAATCATTGCTTAATATAATTAAAAAATAGTTCCTAATTTTAGTAAACAAACCAACCTTTCAGACATTTTTACAAAACTAAGCAACACAACTTGAACAGTTTTCAAAAAATAGAATTAAGGCATGATGCTTAATTTTCTACTCAAATTTTAAATAGTAATTTGTAATTAAATTCTATTATTTTTTCTATTATTTTTAAATTTAATGATTCTAGAAGGTTCTATAGGAATGTCTAAATATGCTTCGTCTAAGATTATTTAAAATCTGATTGGTCAATTGAGCGACATATTGGGATATTATTTACGACAATAAGCCAACTCTTAGTTTTATGTTTCCCCTCTTTTATCATGCAGAGCAATTTCGATCCTATTACAGACATATTTTTGCATACAAAAAAATTTCATACCTGTTTGTATAGACAGCGCTAATTTGAAATCACTTTAAATTACACAATATGATGAGGTAAAAGGTAACTATAGCGACTGTGCTCTGAATATTAGTCATCATTCTCTATAAATTTAACCGATGTAAATTATACAAAAAGCAACAGCTGTTTAATTTGGTATTACTTTGACAGTCTATACATTAGTTTTCGTATTTTGTGATATCCGTCCAATTTTGGAGGAATGTGGACTATTTTTATTTAGTTTTTTGTTCATTGAAAATCTATTTATTCCACATTATTACAATTAGCATATGTTTTAAAAAATTCTCACACCATGATATTGGTCATTCACAAAAGTATCATGAATTACATTTTCGAACCGTACGTCATTGCTTTAATACATTTTTTGTAATTTCTGCAAACCCTGATAATAGCATAATTTCTGGAAATTTGTCACTAATTCGATTCCTCAAAACAATAAACTATGCTAGAACGGAAGCATTTGTCATTATCAAATTAGCTAAGTGCTCCACATTTTTTCAGATTTCAAGGACATGTTATTAAAATCAGCACACTGATAAACAAGTCAGCATAATTCTGAAAAGGCCCATTTGTACATAATTTTTTTTCAAAATCATGATGTCTTTCATAGGTTCATAAATTACTTACTAGTAAAATATGTTCTTGATCTGAACATTTCGCAGATTTTTTTATATTAATTTGATATATATAACCATGTGTTGTCTTTAGACTCTTTTAACATGCAGAGAAATTTGGATCATATTACAGACATGTTTTGCATACAACAAAATTTTCATACCTGTTTATATAGACAGAGCTAATTTGAAATCACATTAAATTACACAATATGATATGAGAAAAGGTAACTATAGCGATTATGCTGTGAATGTTAGTCATCAATCTATATAAATTCAAGCAATGTAAGTTATCAGTGGCGTACGCAAGGAGAGGACATTTGGAATGCCCCATCGCGTCGGATTTTCAAATTTTATTTTGACCGAATAAAGAAAAAAATTGCGTAAAAAATTAATGGGTAGTGACAATGATATCCTCCGTCAGAAAATCCTGCGTACGCCACTGTAAATTATACAAAATAAACAGATGTTAAATGTGCTATTACTTAAATAGTCCAATTTTGGAGCTTTGGACTTTTCTATTTAATTTTTTGTTTATTGAAAATCTGTTCCACATTACTTCAATTAGCATATATGCTTTCAAAAATTCTCACACTATGATGTTGGTCATTCAAAAAAGTACAATGAATTGCATTTTCGAACAGCGTATCACTGCTTTAAGTAAATTTTCGGTGAATTCAACAAACCCTGATAATAGCATTATTGCTGAAAATTTGTCACAAGTTTAACTCCTCAAAACTGTAAATATGCAAAAACGGAATCATTTGCGATGACCACATTAGAAATGTGTCAGATTTCTTAACTGATAAGCAAGTCAGCATAATTTTGAAAAGGCCCCTTTATGTGTAATTTTTTTCAAAATATTGATGTCTTTCATTGGTTCACAAATTACTTACTAATAAAATATTTTCTCTGTTTGAACATTTCGTAAATTTTTGTGTATAAACTTTATTCAAAAATATGTATTGTAAGATCTAAAGATTCAACATTGTTGATGCATCTCCTTAGAATTTAATACAAATTACCGGACTTTTCAAACACATAGATTAAACTAAAAATTATCAAACTTTTACAAGCAGTTCATTTTTTTAATACTGCAATGATTTACAACATTTAATTCTCAAGTAGAGAGCGGGTTGCAATGGCGGTCACTGGTTTACAATTTATGGAATTTTGGTTTGTAAACGTGTGTCAGCACGTGCGCGAATATAAGACTAGGATATTATACAATCAAATGTTTGATGCGAACATCTAACAAGTAACAACTGAATTGTTTCATATTACACTTTCTTATGAGTAGCATAACATTTTTGGTTAGCCACGATTTATTTGTTGGCAGTTATTGAAATAATATTGCGACAAACGATTGATTTCTACATATATAACAGTAACTGTAGTGTTCAGGATTAAGTAGAATAGCGTTGCATTTTATTAAAGTTTTTGCCACATATATATAATATATGTATATATATATAATATATATATATATATATATATATATATGTATATATAACTTTTTCTTCAAGTTATCACTTCAAAATCACCAACACTGGCTTATACATACCATTTACATCTTGTTGTGACAAGAAGTATAAAATCAACAGCGTCAAAGCAATTTGTAAAAGAATTTATGCAATATCATCTGATTACAAAGTTCTAACATCAGCACTTGACACATTTTACACAGTTTTTGAAAACAATGGTTATCCGCATAAATTAA
>CABFPE010000964.1:35284-47495 GCA_900660155.1 Hofstenia miamia | reverse complement strand
CCTGCAATCACCATCTGCAGCAACTGTTTTTTCACAAGACACTCCAAGTGCTTCACCCAAAGTCATATGCCAGCCCCAGAATCAGTCAAAGAAGTTCAGGAGACTTATAGGCGGGTAGCCTATGAAGAAAAAACAACGAAATTTGAAGAACGGAAACAACAATGCCAACAACTAAAGAAGCAACCTAAGACTACAGAAGAATTGCAAGAGGTGGTGGAAGTTCAACCACAGACTCCTGTGAAGCCTCTAAAGACAACTTCACTGTCTCCTACTATGACTTGGAGAACTCACTTTCGTCATGCCAGTTGAGGCACTCACTCTCCATTGAAGAGAAAGAACACGTCGCCCCTGCCAGTTTCTCCACTTAAGTTGCAAGCACCATCTAGCCCTCTTTTATCCAAAGCCTGTCAAACCCTTGAAAGTAGCAGTCCACCTATAATGACGCCTTCTACACTTAGCAACCTTGTCTCCTCAACATAAGCCCCTTTTCTTCTGAATGTCCTCATGCCAAAACAGGTTCTTCTCACCCTTACCCTTTGTGTAAGTATGTTAAAAATAATAAACTATAATATAAATGGTATTGCTTGCCCCACTAAACTTATTAATATAGTTGAGGCTCTTAAAACTCATGACCCTGATTATATCTTTTTGCAAGAAATAAAAATTTCGGATTTAACATCCGAAATTAAAAACTACTTAGGAAGAAAAGGTTTTTATGACAAAACAAATGTAAGAAAGGGAAAGCTTCTAACGCTGTGCAACAGTAACTGCCCTAAGCTAATTCTAAAATATGAATGCTGCTCAGCACAAATATTCTACCAAAAACGAAATGATATTATCATAATTAACCATTACATAGATAAAGATGAATATAAATATACCATTGATTTTTTCAAGTCCTCCCTATCCAACCTTAACTTCAAGTGGTTGATATGTGCAGGAGACACAAAT
The DNA here is from genome assembly GCA_900660155.1 of Hofstenia miamia. Lineage (NCBI taxonomy): Eukaryota > Metazoa > Xenacoelomorpha > Acoela > Hofsteniidae > Hofstenia > Hofstenia miamia. The sequence continues at coordinate 46,544 of CABFPE010000964.1, read as the reverse complement.
TTCTTCTGCCTACCAAATGACATCCATAATTCCCAATCACAATCAAATCTAACCCTACCTAGGTACAGCTATTTAAATAATAACTTATTACATAATTTTAACTTAATTGATACAGGTGCTTTTGTTGACAATTACTCACATACTTGTTTTAAATTACATGTATTCCTCTCACTAAGATAACTGTTTTGCTACTCAAGATTTCAATATCGCCGAATCAAAAGTAATACCTATTAAATTGTCTGACCATAAATCATTACTTACATCAATTTTTACGGATAATTCAAAGGGACCAGGTGTATGGAGAATGAAGTCTAGTCTACTATTATGACGAAATTCTAAACTTAATTTCCTCTTCTTTTGATCATGCAGAAATGTCTAATATCCATATGAAAAAAATGTTAGCCCTAATACCACTTAGCAATTATTTCAGAGTGCTCATGACCACAAGCATCATGACCACCCAGGGGGTCATGTAGCGCCAAAACTTTTCAGAGCCTCATTACCACCTTGGGAAAAGCCATGAAAGGGAGCACTATGATCATTAGAGTGGATAAAGATTGTGAAAAATTTTTGGAGCCTTATGACCACCTTTAGAGGTTTATGACCATATTGTATTAATTACAAACTGAGAGTATCATGACAACCATGGGTGGTCATTAGGCTGGAAAACTTTCTAGAGCTTTGTAACCACCTTGGAGAACTATGACCAATTTGTGAAGGTTTTGGAAAGCCAAAAAAATTGAGAGCATCACAGCCACTATAGGTCACGGTGTGTCAGAATGGATGAAAAAATTCAAAAAATATATCATCACCAGAATAAAGTTTTTTTAGTTTTAGGATATCTCCACATTACAAAAATGCAGAAAGGAAAAAAATTCAATGACCAGTTTTTGTAATAGGCCATTTTTCAAAATGGCGTCAAAATTGCGATATTTCAATACATTTCACTGAGTCACATGCTTTCTACTCTACACAGAGGCTTCAAACTATCACAACTATACACAGGAATTGCAGAAATTGATTCAAAATTTGTCTTTCTTTTTTTGGCTGTTAATATTTGGATTGTAAGTAGTATGATATGAATAATTTATTAAAATTTATATTCAAGAATAAAAAAATGACTTTCATATAGAAATATCATTATGATATCATCTGTTTAATGTATTTGTACAAAAGAGCAGATGAAAGATAATTCTTGATTGATGCAAATTTAATCAATGTGAAATGCTTTATTGCAATAAAAAGGAGATATATATTAAATAAACAAAGTCCTGGAATTAAAAGCTAAGATATATGTATTCTACTTCAATCTTCTGTACATAATGGCAACTGCCCTAGCTCTTGATCACAAACAATTTTTTTAAAAGTTTGCATTGTTTGTTGCCAAAAAGGATCTAGAAAGCTTTCAGCAACAGTCATTTCAACAATTAATGACTATGTGATTGAAGGTGTGACATTAGTAATCCTGATTTACCTGCATCACTTTGCAATGGCTGTTATTTAATTCTTTCAAAAAAATGCAATGGATATGACAACTTTGAAATACCCTTCATTGATAATTATGATCCACGTCACCCACAAGACCTTTGATCAAAGCAACTTTGTTCATGCAGAATATGCAAAGTAGCAAAATTGAATATGCAAGCCACATTGAAGCTGAAGATGAATCCTGGTCAACCTTCAGCTCCCAACAACAATATTCCAAAGAAGATCAATATATGTTCTCAATGCTTTACCCAGCTTTATAGTGGTTGTAGTCATAATTATAATTCATGTGCCTCCAAAAGAAATGCAATGAATAACATATTGAAGCTTATTGATTCTTCAATGACGTTGTCAGAGCATTTGCAAATAGTGAAAGCATGCTCCCTATCACATTCTCCAGAGGCTCAGCCAAAATTGTTGTACTGTCAAGTGGTGAGAGGTCTGTTTTTCAAAATGATTTGAATCTTTCCATATGTGCAACTTTATGTTTGGCTGAAAATATATGAAGGACAATGAAGTCTAGAAATGCTGTTGAACCATATTTGAAAGACAAGTTGTGTGAAAAAAACCACAAACTTGATGACTTTTTTGAAGTCAAAGAGTCTATGTTTTATACTTCAACATTGAATCATGAAAAAATCGCAAGACCCTTTGTTTATTGCAGTGATTTAAAGCCCCTGATTTATTATATCAGAGAGACAAGACAATTAGATGATATTTCTATGCATGTGAGCCTTTCTTAGGGAGATCCTTTGTTGATCTCAAAAAGTTGATTTGCTGATTCTGGAGTGAAACATGCATTTATAATTGGTATTGTCCCTGATGTTCCAGAATGGTATATGAACATTATCAACATTTGGACAACTGTTGGTGTTAACAAGATTGGCATGTCATTTACCATTGCAATTGATATGAAACTCTGTAATATTCTTACAGTATTAATGGCGCACAAAAGCCTTCATCTGTGCACTTGGTGCAACAATAACAGACATCACCTAAGTGAATGAGGGGAAAGCAGAACATTTGCAGACTTATGATTAAAGTTGCCAAAAAACATGGTAATGTGATACACTTGTCTGTTATCAAGGGTGATATTGATGGAACACTGGCTCTTGAGTAATCCCCCACTAGAACTCCATCTGATGACTGGTGCATTTCTGTCTGTATTTAATACTAAGACTTCAGTTTGGCCTGAAAGTGACAAATGGCTGAAAATGTTGCACATTCAAGAAGAGCAGTGACATGGTATTGTTTTCTGGAAATGCTACAAAGAAGCTATTGACTAATGTTGATATTTTACAATCAATCTGTCCATTGAATTGCTTACCTTTTGTTGAAACACTTCATCATTTGAATAACATTGTCAATTATTGTTTTGGATGGCATCTGTCACAAGATTACAAAAAACACATACAAAGCTATCTTCATTTGGAACATGCTCATATCACCCAAAAAAAACCAACAATATTTTTTCACATTTCTGATTATTGTGACATGAAGAGCAGTGGACTTGTAGCATTTAGTGAGCAAACTAGTGAAAGCATTCATGATGATTTTTTATCTATGTGGAACAATTACCAAGTGAATTCAACTGATCATCCAATTTACCAAAGTCACTTACTGGACTCAGTATGATGAATTAACAGCCAGCTTCTTTGATTTTCATGTATTTCATAATTGTAGGCTACTGGGTTAATGTTATTCTTACATTTGTTCAATGTTTGTAATGAGATTTTTAGTATACAAAAATATAGTTTTCTTATTAAATGGAAAATTGTGCAACTAAGATTACAAAATAAACTCTAAGCACTATTGAAACATTATTGAGTTGTAGAGTGGGCTCACCTCTACTTATAAATACAAATTGAAAGACTAGCTAAGTAAACTTTTTTTGAGGAATAGATTGCTAACCATTTTTGAACCTAGGCATCAGTCAGAGGCATCATGTACACCAATATGCCTAGGCTATTGTTAATTGACCTTATAAAGTGATACTTGTCAATTTAGACTTTAAATCCAGTATATAGTTAAGGCTTAACATAGTCTATATAAACATACATTATACAAATGATATCATAATGATATTTTGATATGAATGTCATTTTTTTATTCTTGAATATAAATTTTCATAAATTATCCATAAAATACTACATATGAACCAATAATCCAAATGTTAACAGCCAAAAAAAGCAAAGACAAATTTTGAATCAATTTCTGCAATTCCTGTGTATAGTTGTGATAGTTAGAAGCTTCTGTGTAGCGTAGAAAGCATGTGACTCAGTGAATTGTATTGAAATATCACAATTTTGACATCATTTTGAAAAATGGACTATTACAAAAAACTGGTCATTGAATTTTTTCCTTTCTGCATTTTTGTAATGTGGAGACATCCTAAAACTAAAAAAATTTTATTCTGGTGATATTTTTTTTGAAATTTTTTGTCCATTCTGACACACATGATGTGGTCCTTAATCTTGAAAATGATTCCTATTATAGTACCTGATAGAAGACTATACATACAATTTCTTTGAGATGCATAAATATATTCAAAGATAGAATTAATTCAATAATTGGTTAGATAAATGTTGTGTTTTGTCATGCCTTTTATTTTGTCATGTTTAACTAAATACATTTTTCAAACTTGAATTATATGTCTACTTGAAGCTTCATTTTGTTAAAACACATTTGAAGTTATTTGAAACAACAGAGTTTGAATATATATGATGGCAATAGGAAATATGGCAAACAATTTTTCAGATTTAAAAATTATGTATAGCTGTTGTATCTCACTTGCCCCAATTTCATTTCCCCCAAGTTTTACATCACTAAAAATTAAAAACCATTAGAGACATGATTTTGATGAAATTGTGATTATATATATATTGGAATAAGTATGTTTTCTATGTAGTTTAGATCATTGAAATACTCAACTGCTAGTAAATAAATGTAAATATTTTCTATAATTATCAACATTTATGTTTGCCATTTGCATTTAGTAAATATTTAGCAGTCCTTTGATACTCTATTTAGATTTAAGATAGAAATTTAATTATATTCATTATTTTTGTAGTTTGTACTTTATTGTAATAGGTAGATAATTTTTTTATTTTTTATTTGTCTGATCAGATAGTATTCATTGTTTATACAGGTAATCCTATTATATTCTTTCAACAGAAATCAAGATTTGTTTATTACTTTGAAAATCTTGAATGTTATTTTTTTATGTGCATTTTACTAGAATGTAGAATTAGCCTGGCAACAATGAGTGGGGGTCAGCTCTCTCATGACACCTCTGCATTGAAGCAGTTAATACTTGAGTATATTACTCAAGGGGGACCAGGAATCTGAAAAATCATAATAATCCATCACATTGGTTTACAATTTACAAATACAATAATAGAGAAATTCACATCATTCAGATGTTAAACAAATCACTAATATGTTTCTGATTTTTTATTTGATATGCCAACAGATATATTACAAAATTTTTGTTTACAAAAAACAAAGGAGCATTTCAATAAGCAGATCCAACAGGATTTAAACCTGTAATTTCCATATTGAAAAGGCTGTGTTGTCTTACACTAAAATCTGTAAAACACTATATAAAAATGCAAGAGCTAGCCCAAATAACTATATTATTAGTCCTTAGTAAATATGACACAAAACAAACTAGTGTTTATAAAATAGCTATGTTTTATGAAAGTACACAGCACAAGGCATATGAATGCAAATCTTTGATCATCAGGTTAGTTCTATGTATATAATATACAAACAGTAATTGTCAATTTTTATAATTATAACACATATTTACATTTATTTCTTTGCAATTTCGTATTTCAACAATTTTAAGTACATAGAAACTAATTGAAATACAGTTTAAAGAAATAAATATATTTATTCAAATATATAATTACAATTCCATTGAAATCATGTCTCTAACAGTTTTTAATTTTTAGTGACTTTCAGATGTGGGGGAAAGAAATTGGGGGAAGTGAGACAGAACCTGTATAGCTAAACTATAATAAGATGGCATAGGGGTCTGTCTTGTTTCCCCCAAGTCTGACGTCACAAAATATTAAATACCTTTAGAGACACAATTTCAATGAAATTGCAATTAATATATTTGATTAAATATATGTATTTCTTTAAACTCTATTTTGATTAGTTTTTTATGTAATTAAGATTGCTGAAATATGGAATTACAAGTAAATAAATGTAAATATGTGCTATAATTATAAGCATTGACTATTTACATGATATAAATAAAAACTTAATGCCTAAAATTATTGTTCTAGTTAACATTCAAACAGCTTAAATATTTTATAAATAGCTTATTGTAATATGAAAATTGAAACAAAAGTGCTATAAGTATAGTAGTACTGAGTTTTTTGTTAATAATGGCAACATTTGACAATCACGAAGAATTTGCTGAGATAATTAGAATATGATTTGCAAAATATTGTTCTGAATTTAAAGTTGATGGTATTTTATCTTGTGTAAATTATGATATTTAAAAAAATCATGTCTTATCGTGTTTCAAACACTGACTTTCGAACATTTTGTTATGAACCCTTGGTTTTTGGGAATCTTTAGAACCTGTCTTGGACTTTAACGCTCGGACTCTGATGACGTCAGCAAAATGACGTCAACAATAATTTTTATTCAATAAGATTGTCTGCATTTATCTGAAATCTTTAATGGGGGAGTTTCACGAAAGTTAGATTTTTTTAAAAATACACTTATTTTATATATTTTGGGCTGAAAAACACGAAAAAAAGGATGCCAGGCACCAGTTTTTTGAATTTTTAGAGAAAATTAAGGTTTTGTTGGCTAATCCCATTATTTATTTGCTATTGGTTTGACTTCATTCCTGCTGTTCACAGGTTCATAGTATATGTTTAAATACAATGATGATGTATTTACTATTGCTAATATCTGCGATATAAATAAAAAGAGTGTATATCTATTGGCAATGGCTGCTATACCAATATTTACCATTTGTAATATAGTAGTTAATTCTCAAATATATTTTTTAACAGGGACATAATTCCATTGTATTGTATGTTAAATTAACTGTTTGAAATATGTAGTTCATTTATTGAACAGAGTTATGAGCAAATTTTACACTTTACAATCGAAAGTTTGTTTTAGTTTAAATGAAGAAAGCAAATTCATTGAACTTACCTTGTATATCGGATTTTATGCTTGCTGAATTCTTTTCAAAAGCACCAGTTCTTAATAGTATATGTTCAAGTTCAAACAGCAATAATGTATATACTCTTGCTAATAACTGCGATATAAAAACTATAATTGACGCGTAATATGCTTACTGTAGCTTTTAATTGAAAAAATTTGATTTTTGTAAAAAGTTTTACATTGCTTTTCATTTTTGTAAAGCAAGGAATTAATGTTTTACATTATAATATTAGTAAGAGTACTACTAGTATTTCACAAATTGTTTTTTATTTACTATTGTAGTTAAAGTATTTGCCTAAATTTAATTGCACAAACAAGTACTTTATTTTTTTAATTTCTAGTCTCCAACTTGCAATATATCATTTGATAATTTAATTTTAATTTGCTTCAATGAGGTATAAACATTGCTTTGTACTGAAGTGCTTGTCGACCACGATTGCAAACCCTAATTATTGGTTCCTTAATGTATCAATTGATAAAAGAATACAGCTCTTTGGTTTCAAGCCGCTCGACGTTGGGATGCCAAAACCCCCCTTCGTGTTTGCTTGTCAGGAGCACTTTGATCTACCCACAGATGTAAAAAATTACTATGAAATATTGTTCAATAAATCAAAACGACAAATTTTACATGATGGGATAATGTTGCGGTTTTTTGCTTGTCAATCAAAATCACTAAAATGAGAATTTCATCTGATAATCGTGAAAGAAAGCGTGCTGTACAAGAAATTTTAAATTCCTCAGCTGCAAGTTCTTCATCTCAAAATACTGCTGGTACCAGCTTTGATAAAAGGTGTCAAACGGTCAAAGGTGATTTCATTCATAAGAAGATCCAAACAGTAAGCATTGTATATATATATATATATATATATATATATATATATATATATATATATATATATATATGACCATTTTCATAATCCTAAGCACACCACCACTGTCCAAAATTTTGATTCACTTACTTTCTAGAAGGCACAGAATCGTTTTTTCAAATTTCATCTACTATTGCTAGCAAAGGCTAGTAAAAACATGAGAACAAAATTAAATTGAATTTATAAAGCTTTTAATAAAGCCAATACTTTATGCAAGGGTAATTTCATTTCTACCACTGTAATTGCAAAGAATATATGAGGAAATCACATGAAAAAGATCTGATTTGTACTATTGAATAGAATTATATTTAAATTTAATCAAGAGCAAAAAATGCATAATAATTCATTTTTCAAAATGCGGCTAAATTTAAATTTTCTGGTTCATGTGTTCTCAACTCAATTAAAAATAATCATAAAGAACTGTTTAGTGAATTACTGACATTGCCAGTAGACCGAATTTTGGTTAACAGGTCGGACAAGTCATAGTATAACTGTCATGCTTATTACCCAGTACATTACCTATCTAAGAGAACTTTTACTGCTAAAATTTTTTAATTTACGGAAGTTCTTTTGTAAAATAGATTTTAGGCAGGGTGAAAAATGCACTTTCTGCCCCAGCACTGTTTACTGTAAAGAATTATGGGATGAATTATCACTGGGTATTAAAGTATTAACTAAGAATTTAACAAAAAAAATAGAAATTGAATTCTCAGCAATGAAAAATATATTTGGATACTCAAAGAATTTAATCTGTAACTAAATATCATGAATTTGCAACTAAGTGGAATTATAGCAAAGCAAAATTTAGTTTAAAGCGTTAATAATTATTTCAGTACTTTTCAGTATCCTGGAGTTTGGCGTGTACTTGTTACACGTCTCTTGGTCACAGCTTTTCGCATATTTCTTGCTTATGCTTTCACTTTGCGTTATTTTCATCTAAAGCTATTTCTTTTATTTTCTCTTCAAGATCTCCTGTCCTTTGCTCTTTTTTCACCCCTACCTCCCTCCTGCTTCATCCTGAAGATTCCTCCCCTCCCGCAGTTTGTTTTTCACCCACCATCAACCGTAAGTTTTTCATTTGTATCTACTTTAAATTTTATAAGATGTCGTCCTATGCCCAAGCCGTTTCCTCGCCCAAACGCGCTGTTGGTGCTCCTCTCACATTGCAGGCTCCAGAAAATATCGAAGAATTGAGCTTTGACACCAGCAAGTTTCAAAATCTTACTGCAACGTTCATACTGCCAGCTCCACCAGTAGGTCAAGATAGGACCCTTTTCTTTCGCGAGGCATACAACCAACTTGGTTCAAAAATCTGTTCCATTATCAAGAACGTTAACCCAGAAGCTCTGAACAAGATTCAAATTTCCCGCACTCTGGTCACTCCTCGACGCTCCTCAAGGCTTTTGCGAGCTCTCCAAGTAATTGGATCTCCAGATGTCGCAGAAGATATGGCTGTACTCTTTGAAAACCCGATCGAAATAGCGGGAAAATCACTTGTGCCAACAGAACTTGAAAAGAAGAAAGTACCACTAGTAGGCAAGAACGAATTTCCCAAAGTTTTTCGGATAAACATGCTGAACTTTCCAGCTACGTGGGAACCAAAGGACCAGTTTGCACTTCTTCAGTGCCGTTCTGGCCTAAAAGAAGTAGGCAAGATCAAGAGCCTGGAACACAGGAATAATTTCAACAGTGTGCAATCAACTGTGTCAGTTGAAATAAAGAATTGGCTTGAACAATCAAACTTGCATAATTGGAACGAAGCACTCAAGGAACAAGGCGGGTTTGAAGCAGTGGAGGACCTCCGGATCATATGCGACTGCCCTGCAATCACTATCTGCTCAACGTGTAATTATACAGGACACTCGAAATGCTATAATCATTTGCCAGTGCCGCAGTGGGCCAACGATGTTTGGGCTGCATACAAAGCCGCAGGGCTGGAAGAGAGAATGCAGCGTTTTGAAAAGAAACTGGATGAAGCAGAAGAACTCAGCCGCCGACAAGCCCAGACATCCGAAGACGTGGATACGATTCCAGCAACACCGACGCGTAGCCCAAAACCCCTGTCTGTCCCCACGTCCTTAGCCCGCCGCTACCACCTCCGTCACAACAGTGAAGGTTCTCATGCCTTCACTACACCTCTGAAGCGTAAGGTCCCGTCCCCAAAGCCAACAGCCTTGACAGGCTCTAGGACGCCATTAGGCCTTTTTTATCCTAAAACCTTGAAAATTGTTGAAAGTACCAGCCCCCCTATAATGTCAGCTTCTGCACTTAGTAACCTTGTCTCTTAAGCTCTTACATTAATATCCACGTCAATGTTTCATATAAGTTTTTTGCGCCTTCTTTCCTTTTTAACAACTGTTATGTTGAAAATAATAAATTATAACACCAACGGAATTGCTTGCCAAAGCAAGTTTACAAAAATATTTGAGTTACTGTCATTTTCAAAACCTGACTATATATTTATGCAAGAAACCAAAATTACTGATATTTCAGCTCCAATACAAAACTTTTTAAATAAGAAAGGCTTCAGTTATTTNTTTCTTTTTCACTTGAGCAGGCTAATGTTACTAACATTCAAACTGGACGATTATAAAGGGAAGGGTCAAAAACTATCTGCAGATAAAACAGAAAGCCATTGAAGGAGATCGCTTTTATAAAGCCAGGTACTGTGAAAAGCAACTAAATTCTTTGACCACCGACATGTACAGTTGCGAACAGTTCAGGATATATTATGAATCAGAATTACGCAAAATTCAAAACCTACAGGCCCAGGATGAACTTGAATACATCAAAAATATCGAGCATGAGGTCGATAAGGGCAGCACAAAGGACATCAAAAACTACATAAAAAGGTCAATGAATAAAGCAATAACAATTTTTTTGACAATCAAGAGGATATTATTAACACATTNAAAAACTACATAAAAAAGTCAATGGATAAGCTAAATATCGAACGCGTTCAGTTAAGCAATAACAATTTTTCTGACAATCAAGAGGATATTAACACTTCACCGATTTTTACAAGCATCTATAAAAAATCAGAGACCAGCATTGAAAACGAGCGTTTAATTTATCCGAAAATTTCTATAGATGATTACAATCTCAATCAAAGCATATCCTTTGTTGAAATCCATTTAGCAATAGATAAACTAAAAAATTCTCCTGGAATAGATGGCCTTAATGCTGCCTTCTATAAGACCTTCCGCTCGATCCTTGCACCGCACTATTTACTATTAATTGAATCAATCTTAAAATCCGCAAAAAAATTTCTAATAGTATTTCCAATGCATTAATTAGATTATTACCAAAAAGGGGGAAGATTTAGAACATCCAAAGTCCTGGCGACATATCTCTATTAAATATGGATCTAAAAATTTTATCTCATATCCTTAATCGTAGACTTGGACCTTTAGGACAGAAATACATATATGCAACGCAAACTGGCTTTATAAAGGCGAGAAACTCTTCATTAAACATTTCAACAATCCAATGCATTATTGACATATGTAGATTAAATAAGATTGATATGGGAATACTTAATATTGATTTTAATAAAGCGTACGACTCAATTGATCACGAATATTTGTTTAATACACTAAAAAAACTTGGAATACCTGACATCATTTTAAATCTCATTCGCGCATTATACTCTGACAATAAATCGTACATATTAATCAATGGTTTTCTGTCTCCAGCAGTTCAGGTGCAGA